>JABFPT010003407.1:0-14576 GCA_022817245.1 Nixonia krombeini
CCCCCCCAGTGCTTTTTAATTTCCGCTGCGCTTTTTCTTATTATTTCGTATCAATGGAAGAATAATCAAAGTAAATGCAGCTTTCTCGGCGTGTTTAAATTCAATCTTTTTCACCTCAGCAGCAAACCCATACTCTTTTGATAGTCGTAGCACCTTTCCACTCGGCTCTACCGAGGGCGAGAAAGTATCTGGGTCAGATCTTAATTGGCTTATACAACGACCGTCTGTCCGCGTGTCTGGCATATATCCGATTCCCGTGTCGTTATATACTCATTCAAATTAGGAAGTGCACGAGGACGGTACGAGCTATGCTCCGAGAAAGCGGAAGAGAGAACGGCGGACAGAAAGAGAGAGAGAAGTATATTTAATATGTTCCGTTTGCTCGTGAGTTTCGTTTATGCTGAAAATTTCATTCTATGCAACCTTCAACGGGCTATTATAACAAAAGTACAAGAGGAAAGTTTCGGCGTAAAACTCGCAGAAATTCACATCGAAAGAAATTTTGGATTTTCCTCGCCTATAAAACCAACTCATTTCCTCATTTTTTGCTTCGTAATTTCATGCGCTATTGAACAGTCGCAAGTATTTGTTCTTCAAGTAATTGAAGTTCTGCACTCATTTGTTCCATGTATAGTTCCATGTATCTCGACAGACTTGGAAATATTCGTCCAGTTTAATTCCTCCCCCTTTTCTCCATCAACGCCTCTTCTTCTTGCGTCCTTTCTTTTAGCGAGCACATTTCCTTCACTGGAGGAAATATATATTTACTAGAATAAACAGGGTTGCGCGCATTCAGCGTTTGTATCATAGCTCTCCACTTGCGTAAAAATTAAGTCTCTCACGGCCAACTGAATCTCCCCAATTTTTCGGTGGATTCTGGTATCTGTTTATCGTGGATTAAGCTTGGTTGTTCATCACTCTCTGTAATCCTGGGATATTTAGCAGGCCGAACCCTCCGGAAAATTGATGATGATTGCAAATTCAGCCTGTGATTCGGTATATCGAATTTCATGCATTTCAAAAATAACAGGGTTCAGGCCGATGTTTACCTGCGATGTATCAATTTTCTCTCAAATTCAGCCCCCCATTTTGACACTCACTGTACAAACTCTCTTACTCCTCCTTCTAAACCTTTTTAATCATGATTTTAGAACGTTGTGCAAGGTTTTCTCCGAAATGGACGAACAAGGTTTATTATCAGTCTAATTTTACAGATGTATTCTGCGAAAGCAAGTAATTCCGTAGCACGATTCATGTCGAATTAGCTATACTGGCGATAAATCAAAAAACTTTCGTTGCTCACATCTTGCTATTTCGTAAATCGTGACCTATTTCCGTCTCTGTTAGTAAGCTGGTTTATAAATAGTTCAATAAGGAAATTATGGGAGTATGTACGTAGTCGACTCGTCAGTGCCGTAGATAAACACTTTCAAAATGTTACAGATTCATTACACATTTCATACGATCGACTTAAGAAAAACATTTTTTTAATAATCGGTCGTCTTAAATCAACAAAATGTGGTCTCGATTCATCTGTAAAAAAAGTGTGATGTAACAATGTGAAATCTCGAATAAAAGTTGTGCTCAGTATCAAGCTCTTCAGTTTTGCCAAGTTTGAACCGAATTGGCAGGAATATTTAATAGTGGATTAAATCTGTATTTTGGTGGGGAGGACCGGTTTCGTCAACTTTCCCTTGAGTGTAGCGCCGCGTTTTGTACTGGGTCTGCCAAAGCAGCTGGCGATATTGCGCGGCTCGTTCGAAGCAACACCTCGACAACGCTCGGAATCTACGTATCCCGGAAACACGTGTCAGCTCACAAACAGCACGCTCTCTTTCTGATAGGTACAAGGATGTCCGAACCGATCGGACTCGACTCGGCGCGCGTCGAGTCTGCGCAAGCTCGTAAACGCCATGCGTGATATATGTTAATGACGATTCAGTTGCGACGAACTACTATTTGCCTCCGAGATTTACCGAGCCAATGGAAAAAGTAATTTTCAACCGTTTCGAACTGACTCGAGGTATGACCGCGGTCAGTAAAAACATGGCGAACGCTTTCACATTTATTTACTGGATTCGCTGATGCAACTCCTTTGCAGTTTCTCAGCCGCGATGTCCGGAGCAAAATGGGACAATGAAAGGAGCGTTAAATAAGCGGAATATGCATTACACTGATTTCCTCGGTCCAAACAAGTTCGGGTCGCGGTTTGAAATTTAGTTGAATTTAATATAGCCGCGTAATCGAGTATTGCCTTCCTTTACATCGCACTCCGTCGCCGACACTTCACATCATAACTTTGCGATCTTAACTTGAAGACTGGCAAAGCAAAAGTTCCTGAGAACTCTTAGTCGCTTACTTACGTTAATTGCCAACATTTAAAGTTTGCCAGTTATATTCTTGAAATATAGCTCCATTCGTGCGTCGTGCCAAGGAAAAAGCGGCGTTGTATTCGGTCGAACCGCAAGCGCGCGGAAAACATTCGCGTATGAAGGGTTTAGGGTAAGAGCTACTGGCTATATCTGACTTGCGCAATTTCAGCGAAATGTGAACGTTGATAATGGCCGTCGTAAATTATATCACGTATTCATCCCATTCTCGGCCTTGCGCGAGGTTATCATTTCGCGACGTGTGCGCGTATTCGATCCCGTCAAACGCGCCGCTTATCAGACTTACGAGTACGCGCTTATGACTGTAAAAAAATTGGACATGCGGAATTGGCGGGGAAACGATAATGACATTTCTTTTCGTCGAAGTAAATCGAGCAGTTTTCTGGAAACTTGAAAAGACGATCGGTTATAACTAACTCTCGAACACTTTCATAGATTGTTCGGACTCCTCATGGCCTTATCGGAACAAAACGGGTGCTAAAAACGCATCTCGACGACAATATCGGACACCAGCGTCGTGTAAAACGAGCATCTTTTGGAACCAGACACGATAGGAGGGTACAAACACGTGTCATCGTACTACCCTTGACAATGGTGTTATATCGAACGACGATCCGCCGATCCACCCTCTATTTTTCGCGCGCCACTTCTTCCTCCTCATTTTCCCTTTCCCTTTCTCTCTCGTCCTCTCTTCCGCATCCCTTCCTCTCGCTCTCTCTCCTTTTCTCACTCTCTCCCGGTCTCTCAATCTCTTTTTCTTCTTCATATGTTATCTTCTTTTTGCCGTCGGTCTTTTCCACTCTTCGGCTCGTCGGCCTTAAGCACCGCTGCTACTACCACTAGTCTGACACCACTACCATCGTTGCCGACGCCGACGCCGCTGCCGCCGTCGCCCCGCGGCTTCCACTACCACTACCACCGCCGCCGCCGCCGCCGCCGCCACCGCCATCACCGGTTTCCTCCGATCTCGAGTTCTATATCGCGGTGGGACGGAACGTGCGCCAACTTCGGTATGGGATATGAAAAGTTCGCACAAAGTCTAGATCCGTGATATGAAGCTGAGGTGACTGTGAAAGTAATAAGCCCACGCCACTTGGCATTTTTTTTCCTCCGCGTCGGTATTGAGGAGCACGCGCGAGCGCGCGTTTACACATCGACGAAATGACGTCACGTGATATTTTCCAGTGTTTCTGAATCACGCTCTCGCCGGAGCGGAAAGAGCTAATCCAATCCGGCGTATTCGAAGCATTGTATATGCGAGGAAAAGGTCAACGAAGGTTTTGAAAAAAGCCTCACGTCCGCCATAAACAACGTCCATGCTTATTATCGCGGACATCGAGTTTCCGCAGATAAGGGGCTTTACAGATAAGCAAGCGTTACGACGATTTGCGCCTTAATGTCGGTCGGACGAATCGCACGGCGCGGAACAGCCATGATGAAGCAACAAATTTACTTCGGCACGGTCTAATAGGAGCTAATCAAGGGCTCTAGGTCTACGGTCGAACCTCCACACGTGAACCACGTCGTTTCCACTTAACGAGGAAGTTACGCCGGAGGGATTTTCGCATTGGTTTTTCCTTCGACTAAGATTTTATGAGACATTAATGTAAGATAGGTTACTTTCCGCGTGGACGAATAAAAAGTCTGCGCCGTCCGCCTGCTCGCTCGTCGGGCTTACTTACCTAACTTTATTAGCGCGGTGAGATGTGATTCATAGGATATTAGCCGCGAGCTACGACACGATATTCATTTCGCCGGATCAAGAAATACGGGGAGAATGCCCGGGCGGACGATTAAATCGAGGATGAACATTGGTTAATTGTGCGCGGACTGCTTGTGTTTCTATACAACATGCTGTCGAGGTGAGGCAGAGATCGAGATTGCGCTAATCGTCCGCCCACCGAGGACCAACTGCGTTATACAAACGCAGTTCGTACAACGAGTTTCATTTCTGCAACAGGAGCGATCGGCCTCCTCGAATCGCGCGATGACAGCAAAGATTTCTGTAAATTCTCGTCACTTAACCAAACACGTGTTACATCCGATCGGCTCTCCTATCGTCGCCGAGCGAATCAGCCCTATTTCGCCGAAGCGTTCCCGAATTTCCGGCAACAAGCTGCCTCGTCCGTCACCTCTTCCTGCTCTTCTTCGCCTTCGTCCTCGCAACAATGTAGTCCCTCGCGCGACAGACGAGAGAAAAAATCAATTCCGCGTCTGAGTCTGGTAAACGCTTTCACAATTGACCCCGTTCTATCGACTCGGTCAAAGAAGCCCGAAGCCGATGGCCACGTCGTCGAGGGGGTCGTTGTCTTCCTCGACATTGTCGAATGGAATCTGGCGAACTAACGTAAAGGGGAGAAAGAGTGGAAAAAGAGAGGAGCGGATAGCCGGTCGGTGGGAAGCCGAACGAGGAAAGGGGGGAGCAGGGACGAGAAGGTGGGTGCGAGGTGGGGGAAGCGGCGAGCTGCAGATATCGCAGCAGGAAAGTGACCGGTTTACAGGACCGGAGTCGGGAGGCTGTGCTGCCTTTAGGCTGACTGTCGTGCTATTTGCGACGAGCGGGAGCATCGAGCGTGAGATCTTTTTAGCCGGGCTGCAATATTTACCCCCAGCGGTCAGCGAAATCGGGAAACGAGCGAACCCCTTTGAGGATCGTGTCTGCCTTCGAGGCGACCACGCTCGCCTTCGCTCGTCCCGCTGATTTTTCTTCCAACGCCTCGGATATACCAACCACGGATGGAATATGTTCGCGGAAGGGAGATTAATGTAGGAAGGAGGAAGGCATTTTTCTTCGCGCGCTATTCGATTCTCACGCGCGGGCACAGATAATACGGGGGCGCCACTACGGTATGCAAAGCGCACGCCGTTACTGCTGCTGCCGCTGCCGCTATTCTCTTGTCGAACGTGTCGAATATTCGAGCAGGCCATCTCCCTCGTCATTCATCGCGTCATATGCCTTGGGACAGCTTTAGCTGGCCAGACTGTATTTATTTTTATGAAAGCGATCGATCAATTTCTGGGAATTGATACATCAAACGACATTAAACGTTGGACACTGTCTGTCAATACGAAGTTAATACACTGACTATAGATAAGCAGCCGTGGATGTTTGTCGGAAAGAATCGATAAAAGCAGTATTCATATACGTTCTGAATTTCTCTTTGAAATTTGCAGTTCGTCTCTGTAAGGATTTTATTCATTTATTTGTTAATTTAAAATTATTGTTGAATATAATTGTATCGATAATAATTGTCTCGGTCTTGAAATTTTATTTATACATGTAATGCTTAATATTAACTAAACCTTACAAGTCATTCAACATTGACATGTATTCGTTACTTTATCTTCTATTATGAAATCAAATTCATTTATTGTTACAAGTTTTATTTATGAACATATTATATATATGGTACATTGCTCTGATTTTATCATGAAAGAATGTAAATACATTGACATTCGCGCGTATCACTGAAATCCTTAAAAAACGTGAACTATATGAAATTTATGAATAATACCTTACAATCTATTGAAGTACTATTTGAATAAAACTATTTACATATATAGCACATAAAACATATAAAAAGTAAATTTTCATATTTTGGAATCCCGACGTGAAACAGTCAACAGTAAAAAAGACAGTTAACTCTTACATCTCTAAACATTTAGTGACATTTAGACTGCGAACACCCGACGGTGTGCCCCGCCCCCTCCCCTTTCCCATTTCAATTATACATTCAATAGGTCATTCAGTTTATCTCATTTTTTCACAAATTATTCTCATTTCTCAGGACTTGCGAAATGAATGGTGAATAGGCATGGAATAACTTATCCTCATTTTGTAACGCGAACATAACCTGGATATATAATTCTCATAGTTCCCTAAAACTGACTCGCAATTAAAGTATTACATTAACCACACATAAATGCATTTATAGCCTGGCAGACATGATTTAAGACCGCACGTAATCCGCTAATATCGTATGAGAACCAGCGTCCCATCGGCCTCATTGTCTTCCATCGTGGGACTGCGTGGAAAATGGAAAAATGCGATATTCGAGGAACGTCGTAGTCGCGGTGAAGGAAGTAGGTCTGCGGGTGAATGTCATCCGGTATATGACATTCACCGATACACTTATGCACGAGCGATGCGAAAATAAGAGACGATGAGATCACGTGTAATACAGGCTGCACGTGTAACACGCTAACTAAATGTTTGCACCGTACGGAGAGCACCTATGTGCCAGTTCGCGTTAATTACAGAGACAATTAACTCGATCGCGTTACGTGTTCGTTAGTGGCGCTCTCGTAAGACTCTTATGTATCAAATGCAGAGGAGGCCCGCAATCAGTTTGACCCGTGACGAGGGGGATCGTTGCTGGCACATTTCACGAAAGAAGCAGGGCAAATTCTCGGCGACGGTTAACGAAAAAACGGGATTAACGCGCCAACTGGATTATTATTTGTTTAATCCTACCGAGTCGACCGGTGAAAAACTATACCGCCAACTTTAAAAGGTTTTCGCTCGTTCCGTTGAATAACCTTATTACTCGTGTTTTGTTGGCAATTTTTTTTCGTCATGGTAAGCATTGGGTATGCGGCAGACGGGCGACGTAACGGGTCGAACTATCGAATGAAGAATTTGTACTTTCGTGACCGTCCAACTCGGATCGTGACTCACCGCTGAACGAGATTACGATCTGACCTCCTCTTAGATGAGACGAGAGTTAAACCGTTACATTAAACCGTAACCGATGGAAGAAATTGATGCGAGTGCGAAACCTCCGCTGTCTCCGAAGAAATTGCCCTTTGAGGTTTCTCCTCCTCGTCTTTGTCACGTCCACTCGCAGACGGCCGAAACGCCAGATCCGTCTGGAATGAAAAGAGCGTAACTTTTATCGGCGCAATTTAATTCTCGACGTTCCACGCTAATATAACCCAGCCGATTCTCAGGGACTTTGTTTTCTCCTTATCCCCCGGAGCGAGCTAAGCAAATTCAATCGGAGCAAACCCAGAATTTCCTCGGCTGGACATAGTTCTCTTGCTACGCCCATTACCGTCATTTGATCGAGCGCTGGGTCTGATCCGCCGTAAACGCAGCCAATTTCTTGTCAAAAACAGACCTATCGAAATCTTCTCCAAAACTCGCTTCTCCGTTTTCATGCTTTCGCCGACGGTGATACGCCGATGAATTGTTCGGCAGCAAGCGGAAACTACAGAATTTTCAGCAGTCGGCTCGACATTTTAAATGACCTTCAGACCTTCAACGGACGGTCCAGTTTTTCATCCGACTATTCGCAAAATGCTGCGCCGTGTCACGACGTGAACTCGGTAAACATTGCTCGGAACGCGATTTTCAAGGTTCGTTAAATCCGTCATGTAGAAAGAGCGATGAGTGAAATCTGTTTTCACGCGACGACTCGTACAAGAACGGTATGACGGAATAAGAAAGTTAATGAAGCAACATTCGAAAAATTGAATTTCAATTTCATGCTCTCGTTTGTTCGAATCAATCGGTCGGATTTCGGCGAGATTCGGCAACTCGTGGAAGCGCGATTATTACAAGGTTACGTATGGCGGGGTCAGGGAATGGCGTACGTTACAGACGCGTGATCAGACGTATGGTGAAAGTATTCCGCAATGAGAAAAGTCACTCCGCTGGCGGTACTTCTTAATCCAAGTTTGGCAAGAGTATTTCTCTTTTTCATGCAAGGCTAGTCAGACTTTAATAAACTTTTATCGCACTCGTACCGGAGTGCCGAGTGTTCCCGCTAGACTCATTTCAGACTACATTTCCCCAAACTTTTGTTTTTCCAGAATTATAATTCCTCCGTATCCTCTTGCCTGTCAAAATTTCGCGAGAGCACTTTTCCTCATAAGCCATTGATTGTTCAACAACGCGTACCACGCCGCGAATTCTTCGCCCAACTTTTCTCATCGGATGTCAACTTTTCCTCGCGTCACTTCCAATCTTAATTACGGGCGAAAGGAGGGCGAGTGTTTGAGCGAGACGAAACGAGTTCATCTCCGTTAAGGTAACGAGCCAAGTTAACTCGCACATCCTTCTTAACGCACTAAGCGCGTACTCTGGCGATTAGGCGGGCCTCGGCGCCGATAACAACGAGCGCACGTTCGCCGAGAGCCGACGAGTGTTATGTGATTACGTCATTCGAATTCCATCGGTGCAATGCCTTCCTCTTCCTCGTTTTTCCGTCTCTGGCAAGATTCTGCGGAACACGGGGCCGCCGAACGCTGCAAACGGTATACACTACTCGCGGAGGATTCTTCAGCGCAAGTTTCGGCGACTAGATATTCCTCCTTCTATCGCGGAAGCTGAAATTGTATTTAAAAATATTTGCGTTGTAAACAGGCGAAAAGGCAATTCGCAAACCCGTCGTGCCTGTCTCTCTCTCTCTCTCCCTCTTCGAGGAGAGTAGCGGATGATGCGCAAACGCGATAAAGTATTTTTTCTCCCTTCGCGTATCGATGAGCATAACGACGCGATTGATAAACACACCGCGAATATCGGCGAAGTGTGGTACGCGTAATGCGTTGGATTAGCAAGTGAATACCTCTCACGGCGTACCTTTCATCAGTATTCCTGGTGGATGGTGGCGGTAGCAATTAAATCAAAGTATCTCTCAAAGGAACTTTTATTACTCTTCACCTCCTTCTCTCTTCGGAGCCGTAAATGCCGAGATAGCGGGTTTCGCAAACAATTACATGAAGATGAAATAAATTATCCTTCTGCATTGCTCGAAATTGTCATTTCTCAGTTGCCTAGGAGAGATTTAGTGGCCGTGTGTATACCGGCGCTGAGTGTTTGCATCAGCGCCGCATTCAGCGTCTATCCGCACATGTATCCGGTGTACATTTCAGCAAACGAATTTGCCGAACAGCCGTTCGCACGATTACTTATTTTGCAGTATTCAATTCGGTTGCCTCGCTCCCCTTATTTTCTCCCGCACATTCTTTTAAGAATAAAGGAAAGTTACGACGTGAGTAAAGAACGGCAAGACTGACGGGGACGAGGTACGAGGTATGGGTTGTGGGCGGTTCGGTGGACTCGGCTCTGGACGTTGGCCATTACCTAATTGTGCAACCTTTCTGGCATTTCGCCGAGAGCAAGTCTAATAGGTCTAATAGACAGTCCTCTTCTAGGTCCAGGTTCGTCGCGCGTTTGTGACCAGTTTCCTAAAGTAGACGTATATTCAGACAAAAATCAGGTTACGGTGCCTGAAAGTGCAGTTGTTTTTGGCTTAGCCACTGATCACGTGATTGTCGTTGCCAAACACATGCCGCTTTGGCGGTGATAACTCGATCATTTGGTTGCGGTAATTGCATATAAACTGATTAATTAGAAAGAATAGACAGTGGCTAGTGTAATTAGGGGACAGTGGCCGCAGGAACTGACAAGTTCTGCCACCAAGTACAACACTGCGATTGCAGTTTCTGAAACAGAGCACGCATTACGAACAATTGTTTCCATACAATTATTGTCACAATATGTCGACACCTGTACATTTCTGTAACAATATTTTCTTTGATTCCCGTTATTACGGATGTTTGGTCTGTTGTACAGCTACAACCATCTCACTTTCACGAGCCGTAATAATCGTGTTAACGGAATTGGGATTGAACTGAATTGCAATAATTGGCTTCTAAATTACAATGGAAACCCTTTTTCAACAAATTGTTACGACAGCGATACTTTGATAGCTGATTGCGCGAAGTTGAATTTTGATTTCCATCAAAAACGTTCACCGACGTTAAATATTGTAATTACAGTTAAACGGAGTTTCCTCGATAATATCAGTCAAGGGTTTAAAAAACACATATCGTTAATCCGTACAGTTCATCATGTTCTATGTATATATCATGTTCC
Organism: Nixonia krombeini; assembly: GCA_022817245.1. NCBI lineage: Eukaryota > Metazoa > Arthropoda > Insecta > Hymenoptera > Scelionidae > Nixonia > Nixonia krombeini. Next base: position 10,273 of record JABFPT010003407.1, read on the forward strand.
CGACATATTATAGTTTTTAAGCAGAATATTTATCACTGAGCACAATTTTTAATTAATCTTTAAAAATAATTTCTACTACCTCACGTGATGTACGCAGTATAATTTGTCAAGTTCATCGCAATCAATGTCATGCCCTTTTTTGATACGTGTCTAATTGGGATACAAATTGTAACATGCCACTTCCTAAACATCATAATACAATTACGACCCGTGAATTGTATACCCTCCGTCTGGCCCTTATTATTCTCATGACGTTGATCCCATACGCGCGACGGTAAAAGGCGAGGCCTGTGCCGTAAAAAATAGGTTAAAGGCTAGATAACCTGTATGCCCGAGCTGGGCTATCCAAGACGCAACCCTAATTTCCATTCCGATTCAAATTCAATTGCGGCAACCTGTCTGCAGAAAGTGAAGCGGGGAAGAGCGTTAGATCTGCTAGAAGCCGGTCCTCGATGATAGTAACAGGCGGCGGGAATCGACGACATTGAGACTGGTCATGGTCTTCCGGGGGTTGAGCAGGAGGGTAACAGGGCACCGAGGTGCAACAAGCACCACGCTCGAGGGCCAGCCGGATCGTTCATAGGCCAGGGGGTCACGCGTGTCCACGACCTCTTAGATCATGCGTCACACCATGGTCGCATGACGACGACGCACAGTTTTTTGCAACTTTCTCTATCCGTGTGATTCGCGTAAGCAATCGAAAATCGTTACAGTACGATAGAATCGGTTTGCAATTCGTTCATTCAGCGTTTTAATCACGATGCGAGCAACATTAACAGCAGTGGGAATTGAACTGTAATTTTCATGACTAGTTTGAAATTCTAACGGCTTGAAAACGGCTTGAAATTCTATACACCGCACTACGCTGTCATTGCGGGCAATACACTATCATCTGGAATGATGAATAATTAAGTTGGCGTCAATTCTATCAATGAAGTATATGTTTTATCGAATATCGTTCGTATTGCGTACGGGGAAAAAGTCGACTAAAATGACAGCAATATGTTACGTAATAAACGCACACGTATATTGTACATAGTTATAAATATACACGTACGTACGATAGACGCACGTGAATCCATATAACTCTATTGGTTACTCGTCCAATTTACTCTGGACGTCGTTTCATAGTTTGGCGACTCCGATCGAATCATGTTTAATCAGTTAATTAAGAATAACATTGATACGCAGTAATCGCGACGAATAACTGACATTAGGGTTGATTACAACTCGTTTCGCCAGGGCTATAAATTTCAGTGTCGCATAAACCCTCTGACTGGATTCAGTTGAGTTGTAAGAAAGTGAAGAACTTTTTCATTGGGAATATGGCTTAGTCATCCCGCCCCAGTGCCGATACGCAGTTCGGTTCGTCGTGGAGATGCCTCTCCCCCTCTCCCTCTCTCCTCTTCTTTCGCGCACGGCGTGACTCACGGACGAAAATTGCGATCGATCGACTGCGACGTCAACGATGCCAACCGCAACTACAACGCTTGTGTTTCGCGATGCTTACGTGGCTGGGTCTTCCACCGATTCGAATTTATTCCCGACACGCTCGGCGAACGCGTCGCACTCGCGCTGTCGTTAACGCCAACTTATGCGAACGAATGTACTTTTTTCCCAAACGGGCAAAGATTGATATTCCAGGAGTATGTATTGCGCATTTCTCGAAACTCGTCAAATGCAGAGGAAAATGAGTCGACCGGAAAGAAGATTTTAATTACTTAGTTACTAGTCTTATTACTTAGTCTTATTGCGTAGTACGATGCGAAATCGCGCGCGATTGTATTTTCGCAAAAGACCCTGCAAGCGGAGGAGGAACCTTTTAATTGGCTTATCTCGGACGGAGATGTTCCGTTCAGCCACCTACTCGGACACGGCATACACCCGTAGCGAAGCGCATTTGGGTGACTCGTGGGACGGCAAGTATCGCGAATACATCGCATCGACGTTTCCTCCGAGTCGAGTTAGGCGGACCTTGTTATCTTTCCGTATTGTTAGTACGGCAATGTCTAGGAGAATATGCTTTCTCATCTTCCGAGCCCTTCCTTCTCCTCCCCTCCCTCTGCCGAGGCTCTTTTTCCCCTCATTTCTCTCCCTCTTTCTCTCCTCCTCCCTCGCTCTCTTCACATTCCGTCCTGCTCTAAGGCACATATTACAATGCGTGTGTAACACGCACGCACACGCGTACACACATGCCCCCTCCCCGCCCCTCCCGCTCTCTCTCTCGCTCCTCCACAAAAAGGCCACGACCTCTGCCGTATTCCATTTTTCTTATTCGCTCTCGGCCGTCTCTTTCACGCAGCGAGCTGCCGAACCACTCTCGTGCAAACTCTGCAGGAGACAGAGATGCTCGGTGAACTGCGACGAAGATGAAACAGCTCGAGAGAGATTCGCCTTCATTATGCTAATGCCGGTCGATGCAAACGTGTACAGCTGACCATGGCCAAAAATAGACGTTGATATCGTGAGACACGAGAACGAGAGGGAGCGCTTGCGAGGCTCGCCGACTCCTGCGTGAGGTCCCCCGGGAAAGTGAATAACGAGGTGAAAAAGGAGTGCGGATCGAATGGACTTTCTTCGCTATGCCGGTATCCACCGTTGATAATTCGCTCTTTCTACCATCCTCGCCAGATTTTTCGACACTGCCGCTCAAATTACGAGGACTTCTTTTCTCTCGCGTATCTCGCGATGCAAGCGTGTGCGTAAACCGTTGCGTACAAACACGCGGCATTGTACGATGAATTATTTCCTCGCTGTTCTTCTCGAGGGTAGCGCGATTCTTCGGAATATTCACATGAATTATATCTACACGCGTTGTTGCAAAGAAGGTACGCCTTGCCTCGAAAGATTAATGTTATTAAAGTTGGTTATTTCTCGCACAAAGTGCGACGGTATTTATTATTTCGGATGTTCGGTACCGTAGAAAAGGAATTTTGTGAAAAAAGAAAGGGAGAAAAGTGGATGGAGCAGGGAAGGAGGTGCGCGAAAGAGATTGATTAGCTGTGTAAAGGTTTCCTGATGGCGGCGTCGTTGTTCATCCGGCACTTTCAGAAATCGGCGGAGCAGCCGCGCGATGCCACCGCTACGTACTTCGGCAAATCGAAACGTCGCCGGAAGCAGCGAGAGGAAGTTTCCGTTTCGCAAAAACTTCTCCCAAAGTCCGACTCATCATTCATAATGGAAACTTTTGAAACGTCCAAGTCTCTTTTTTATCATGGAATCGCGTCGCTTAAAAGTTTAACCTCCTTAGGCAATGTGTACACGAGTAACTGAAAAAATGCATTCAGCGGAGTGTGAAAAACAGTGTGTTTTTGAAGGTACTGATACAATTCTTGGGACGGTGTATCAAGCTTTCGCAAACCCTGGTCGCGGCGATTGGGAGCCTCGATCGAGGAGCTGAAGAGAAATAACGGCAATCGCAGAACGCGAGGAAGGCTCGATTGAAATGTTTAATAATTGGTAGTCTTTTCGGCTGGTAACTTGATTGAATAAGAGGCAAAGTGCTGGGGAGCTTCGTGTACAGGAATCGAGATCGTCAGGGTGGAGGCAATTTCTCAGCCCTTGGCGAATGAAACAGGGCGAAGAAACTGCGTTCTTTAGCATACTTCCGAAGTGGCTTTCGAGGGCTCTTGATATGTGTGAACAGCCCTGTGCGTGGAGAAAATGGCGAACGCAACTGGATGGAAAGTTCGCTTTTATAACAAGCCATACTTCGCCGTTGTTCCATTTTTCCACGATCGACAGCGCAGTTTAGGCATCCTCTTAGACGAATTTTATCGTGCCAGAAAACAATCTCTTCCTGTGTTCCGTTTGATGAACTTTTGTTATTTGTATTTCAGTTACGCACTCCTCGTTCATCCTTACTGCAATTTGCAGTTAATTGGGATACAGTTTAAAGGCAAAAGACGAGCGTTCGAGTCTGCCAAAACAAAGTTCATAATTTGTAGTACCACGTTCAACGATGATGCGGCATAAAAGCTGCAATTAAATTAGCATTTGATACGCTATTCGGAGATTATCACAATGAACATTATTCCTTTTTCAACGAGGTCGACAAACATGCCAGGGGAAGGTATGACTGCCTATGAATCTTGTATTCGTTAATTAATGACGTTATCCTGACGTGCATGAATTAGCAATAGTGAGAGTGACGAAAAACATTATTTTCACGTTGCTAATTCTTATGTGAGAAATAGAGAAAATTGTCAACAACGTCGACTGCAAGAATGAGTAATTTGTTTATAAATTGATAACTATATATGTGCCTCTGTGAGCCTCAAACGCACGCTTGTTCTACTTCTGAT
>JABFPT010003418.1:0-14578 GCA_022817245.1 Nixonia krombeini
GATATATAAACTATGTATATATAGTATTATTTAAGAATACTAAATGCAAATTAGAAATGTGCGTATCCGCTTCCTGTTACTTGCCAAGCATGTTTTTGGAGCGTTTAAAATGTGCGGTCTTTGAGGGTGTGTTGAACGCGCAGAGCCCCGTCCGCAATGTGTTAACATATCTTGTTGCAGTGTGTTACAGACGGTGACATTAAATGTTGTCATCAAACTTTGATACGTCTGTAACACGAGTGCGGAGGCATTACGTGTTAAGGAAATTACGCAATTAGAAAACACTGATTTTGACGAATTTTAAAAAGTGATGCTATCTTAACATACATTAACATACATACCTGAGTCATTAAACTATATCGATAAGTTTTTTTATTATTCTTTTTTATTATTCTTTTTATATTTTTTTAATAGAAAGCGAAGTCGCAAACTCAATCAACTTTAATCGCGGAAACAAAACTTTTCTGGTAACGAAAGCGAGAAAAATTATACAATATTCATCTTCCAAAAGTATATGTAACATCCTTTGCACGTATACTAAATAATTCCTTATTGTGAAATTTAAGTATAGGATTTGAATGTGTAATCTGGCCCCATAGAATACTTGAACCGGGCCCCACAAAAGGTCACGTCGGCTCTACAAGAGACATGGTTAATTTATTTTGCATAAAATGTACCTTTAGATAACTGAAATTATTTCAGTTATTGCCAGATAACTGCCTTGACGCCTGTCTTAGGAAAAACATTAATATTAAAATATTACATTGTTATTGTTAAAGCTATCGCTAGAGTATATAAATTTTATTTTGAGAATGAGAGCGTGATAATATAGTGTACACATATTTTCGTTCAATATTTACGTAATTACTGACGTAAATTCTAATAACTGTTGTCAAGGATGATGCAAATATTTCTCAGTTCATTCCATACCTGTTGCCGCACACTTTTAATTTTACAATCGTGCTCAGAAACACATTTTTTTTAAATTGTTTATGACTGCCAGATGAAATCGAGCGTAAGTTGTATATTTTGAAGTGAATATTATCACATGTATTACTGATGTATTACTCAATAATTAACAAGTATATGCGTCAATACACTTCGTAATAACGCTGTTTTTTCTTTATTGATTAAAATGTGCACGACGGCTATAACCGTCGTTTGCCTACATATCGTCAAAGATCGGATGGCTTTGCGGCAACGGGTAAACATTTCCATGAGTATGAGTTTCTAATGTGTAAGGTTTCCGAAAGGAAATAATCTGTTTTTCTTCTAATTGTATTTGAAGACCTACTTGATAGTGAGGTGCCGATCCGATCACGTGAAGCGCGCCAAATTTAAGAAATCATCTATATTTACGATGAGATACAACCGTATTTCTTGATCATCTGAGATTATTTTAAAATGTTATGTTTAAATTCAATGTAATATTAATAAAATCTTCAGTAAAATATTCCAATAAGTTTGTGTTTACTAAGTACTATAATTCTTGTCATACCATAATGTTGTCGCGTTTCTTGCAGGTGTATTATTCCGATAATTAATGATCATGTATATTTTAGATACTTTTAGATATTGAAATGATTGAATTCTTCTTAGCTCTGTTTCATTTTAGAACGTTTCTCAAGCTTTGTTGAATTTGTTTATTTGAATATTACCACTAATATTAAATTATTTCAATGTTAATGTCAACGTGCTCGAAAATAATGTTCAGTTCAAAAATATTTTGGAAGATATTATACAAACACAGAAATATTTCTATGTCGTGAAAGTATTTATTCCATTTTTTCAATAACTTTAATAAATATTACATATCACGTCATTTTTATTGCAGATTCGTCATGATAATGACATATTGAATACTATACATTCATAATACTATATTTTTGAAAAATACTGTACAACTATATCACATACCACTGCCATGATATGACAGCCAAGGTGGGTACCTGGCGACCTAAATGGAATGCGATCGTGATATCAGTACTGAAAATAAAAAAAACGAATTTCAATTTTCGTACTGCAAATAGCATTTTATATTTCTTTAGTTTATTGGTAATTTTCTTAAGCATGTGCATGCAATATATTCACAATCTGCAACCGTAATGTTAAATTATTAAATATTTTAGTAGTGTAACTTACTATATCCGGTCATTTTCACGACTTCTAAAATTTGTTCACAGCTTCATGACGTAAAAATTTACAAGAATACACACCATCGTGTTATCGATGTTAACTGGTTAAGTCATGATGTATTCATTTGTTGTACACTGCAACTGCTCAACACCGTTTACTATGAAACTTGATTCATTTAGAACTAAAAATACGTAGAATTCTCTTACATTGATTGATGCAAATATAGATAGGTTTCATTGAAGAACTGTCACGTATGCATATGTTACAGTAATTGTGCTTTCATTTATTCTCATGATAGGAAGTAATATTTTATATGTAATATTGTAATACTATTTATAACAGTACATAATGTAAAGTAAAGTTGAGTGAAAAACAATATGATATAGTGTGTAAAATAAATATTATTCTCTGCAAATATACTGTAGGATTTGGTTATTAGTAGAAACATATATTTGAATATCTTTTACATTCCCTCATATTATACTTAAGTACGTTTCTGCTTTTTATATTAACATAAGAATATTGTTTTGTTTAAGTGGCAGTTGTCTAATTAACTTTTAATTGTATTTAGAATTTGTAAGTACTGAAACATTGCATTGACTGGTTTATAGGTGATATAAAACTTAACATTTTTATTAAAAAGTTATACAACCTGTATATATTTCTGAAAACATTCTAAGAGTAGTATATATATATATACATTACAGATAGTAATACGTTAAATGCCGCATCGTGGTATAATATCCACATGAGAATTGGTAATTTTTGGTACAATAACTTACAATTCGTTACAATACATAGTGAATTAGCAAAAACAGCTATTGAATTGTTCATACTGTAAACTAAATAGTTCCTTGTCTTTGCAATGAAAATAAAATTTCCGATTAGTACCGAGTTGAGAGCGTTCCGGTGTTCCGTGCAATCGGAGACATAAAGTGTCCGCATAAAGCTAAGTCTAGGACGCTTGGGATGCCTTGGCACAAGCGAGGTCTTCTTTACACACGAAGACCGTTATCTTAAAAGAGTTTCTCCACGACCCTGGCGTGGTTTTAATTCGAATAAATTCAAATTGACGAAGAAGCGGCCTTTTAACATTCCATTGATAAGAGTCGATCGTCCAAACTCGTTTCTGAGGTTTGCAACACAAGTCTCGTTGCGCTGTAATATATTGGTTTATTTTTACATAGAACCTTTAAATGAGTTTCTATCTATCTTTTTTAATAGCATAGGTGTATATAAAATAGGTATATGCGTATATATGTATTATGCATAAACATATATATTATATATGAATATAAATGTGCAGATTCATATCCATACAGTAGGACTTCCTATAATGCGCCAGATACGTTTCAGTTTACACAAATTTCGTGTTGTACGAAATTGGAGCAAAAACAGACAGAATTAAGTAACATATTTCTGCTTAGGGAAGCAAACATTTATTTATTATGTTAATTTAAACGCGGAAACTTAAATTTTCACGTTACGTGAATATCTGCTACGTGAAATATTGCGATACAGACTCATACATACACTATTCTGCTCTATAATACATTTTATCATTCTCAAATAAGGTTATTTAATTTAGTTTAATAAAATTGAGTGTTATTTTATTCCATGCGTTTATATATTTGTCAATATAAATGAAGTAATATATTGTGCATCATACATAGTGGACAAAGTTTACATTACATTCTCTTCATTATATATTATATTACTATACATTCTCCACGACAAGTATGTGCAAATTATTGGATATTGAATAAACAATACCTGTATTCAACACGGAATAGTTTAAAAAGTATCACTACGTCACTATTTGTTCATAAATATAGATCATATTCATTGAGCTTATAAATACATACTGTCAGAAATAAGTGTTCTAATTTAGTTTTATTAAAACTTTTATATCAGTATGATTTTCTTTATATTAAACAATGATAATTATTACTTCAACTATTCAGTAAGCAACCAATATTTTGAATATATTATTCTTACGGACATGGTCTGTTATCTCAGACCTGTTATACACGTACATTACAATTGTATCCGCGTAGTTGTACATAATAAATATCAATGAACACTCACTTATTGAAATTAGTTTACTACAATTGTAATTAATTTCTTTATAATCACTTTTCACAATTATATTTCTTAATTCTTAAAATTGAGAAACTTTGGCATTGAGCACTGTATACAATACTGTTCAAATTATGCGGATTAAAAAATCTATATTAACTTTATGTATTAAACTATTAACTTAAAATTTTGTGAATTATTTATAAATCGATTAGGTAGGTAGACGTAGGTCAATAAGCTAAGTTGACATGTATAATTTATAACATATGGTAAATTCACAATTGAAATATGTTCAATAAGTAGAACGCTATTAATAGAAAAATATTTATTATACAAACTAGAACAACGTGATAGTTCAATATATAATTAAAATTTGTATACATATAATAAGAATCTCCTCTATATAGTATTGTAAAATAAACAAATACTTTTGACTATCGTTTTTATGTATTTCTTATAAAACAAATGTGGAATGATTTTAAATGAAAATAAATTGTTACCGGATATATTTGAGCGTTACTTCTCGTAAGCGGTTCATCACGATGAACGAAAATGGAATGGTTTCGTTGACGAGGTTGTTCGGACAAATCATTTCATTTTTTTCGATCCGATCATCATGCGGAGAATAAAAAGATGATCATGAACGGTCGAATTCGATAAATTTAATCTCGCAGCGATTTCACGAGTTGTTTTCGCCGGTTTGCAACACTTAATGCCTTTATTGTGTCTTCATTATCTTCAACTGGCCTTCCAGAATGTGGTGCATTGTCAACATCAAAATTGCCCGATCGAAATTTTGCAAACCAGTTTTGTCACTGGCGTTTTGTCAATACATCTGTTCCATACACGTCGGATAGTTTTTTTCTTGTTTTTTTCAATAGTAAAAAGTAAAATGTGCTGGAAATGCAGTTTTTCACTTGCCATATTTGAAAGGGCCCCATGAAATACTACTGCGTAGAATCAATTGCAATTTTTTCACTAGCAAACCTTACTATATGAGTTCTCAAAATAGTAGGTGACGTAATGATTATGTGAAAAATACAATTAAGTGCTCTAACGGAAAAAGCGAAATTACTTTCAGAACAACCTAACCTTTTATTACGGGGTTGTCGCGACACCTCTACTCGCGAGCGTTTCTACGTTGTAAAAACACGAACCGGAAATGTTCACAAAATATGAAATAAGTTAGTTTGATTAAAAATAAAATATATTTTCAAGATACATTTGAATTTATTGTAAGAAACGAGCGAATTAGGTATAATTTCTTTTGTTTGAGTTTTGTTGCGACTATTGCGTGATGAATATAATTTTTACAGAACGAGAGTCGATCTGTATGTTACAGTTTTTGTGACTAGATTAGGCCGCGCGCATTCGAAAACGAGGGTTTTGTGCTCTCGTTTGCCAGGGTGGGAGTCGGAACAACATTATTCCGACGGATAGTCTTAACTGCGTTTAATCTTAACACAATAACTTTCTTGTTTGTTACAATTCGGGGAATCTACATTTGTGCTTGTGTTTTCTTTAAGTGCAAGGCGACATGGTGTCGGGGTCATTGTGACTTAGTTTTCATCATCAGCGTGCGCTTAAAGTTTAGATATTTTTGCAGTATAATGGTTTTTAAATACTTCGGTTGTTGAACTTATGTACAATAGACAGAAAAGTTAGGCACGTAACAATTTAAATTTTAATAATTCCTTTATTTTTACATTGATATTTGATTACTTAATTTACCATAGTGTTTTTTACAACTTGTATTTATTAATAATTTTATATAATCAGGATATCGATTATTGAATATTGAGTGATCAGTTTATAAATCCCGAATCATTATCCTTAATACTAAATACTGCTTAATATTACTAAATAATGGTTAATACTGTTCCTTTTGATTGTTCTTCGCAAGTTTGTGTAATCTGGTTTGGAAGAGGGGGTTTGATTGTATTGGTACCAATATATCATTGTCAGTTCAAGCTGTTTCTCACGGTGTTCAAAAACGCAATTGCCTTGCCATGCTAAATTTCATTTGAAATAATATTTTGCTTTTAATTCAAACTGTATACTAGAGTGCATATATATGGGTAATCACGCACGTAACAAAATGATAAAAATAATCAAACGTTTCACGCCAACGAAAAATAATATTTTTCTAAATAAATTATATTTTATTAGGAGTCAAGGAATTACGAAAACATTGATGCTCTCATAAAATTACAGTTATATCCACAAACCTCAATAAAAATTGATAGTCCATGAATTTAATAGATTGTTGCGTTTTGTGGATTCGTGCAGCGTGCTGCATTTTGAGAACATTCTCATGTCTTCCGCTTCCTTTTCTAAATAACAAGAATATTCAAATAATAACGAATAATTTCATGAATCTAATCGTTCTTCTCTTCTTTATTTTTCCCATCCATGTCCGCGCCTAAATCAGTTATTTATATTACGAATATAGTACTTTTTTTGAAAAAAGGGAACTAGTACAGAGCATAACATAATTGCTTTGCTTTGTATTTGCTTTGTTATGATGGCAAGAACAACTTCTCTTATCTAGTTCAGACGGTTGCCGAAGATTATAGAAATTTGTAAATAATTATTGAGTTACACAGTTATATCTCGTCGCACGTAGTGACGATCTCTTGAAATTTGGCTCGATTGATACCATGTATTATTTGATTCATATTAATATATATTATATTTATATAATATTTTATTTATATTTACATAATATTTATAGAAAATTATATAATAAAATTATATTATATTATATTTATATAAAATACAGTTAATAAGTTAAAAATGCATACCATGGAAAAGAATATGTTTAGTAATAGTGTTAGTCTGAAGTATTGTATATGTTGTGGACGATGCAATTGATACCATTGAAATTTAATGTCATTAACCAAGCAATTGATGTGTTATGTATGGAGTATAGAGACGAGAATATTTGGGAGGATTGGAAAAGGAGAATCAAAATGTTTTTCCAAAATTATTGGAAATGAAAGATTTAATGGAGATAGAAATTTCACAAGAAAGATATATTAGATAGATCCTGAGATAGATACACTGTACGCCCGGGTAAATATGATTAGAGAAGAAGTAAAAAGGGAGTCACTTAGGTCAAAAGAAGGGGAGAGGACGGAGACACTTGAAGGGAAGTTAAGAGAGGGAAAAGCAAGTGAAATTGCTGGGCTATGTTAGGAAAAAGTAAGAGACAGAAAGAACGAAGAAAAATCAGTATGGGAGAGTAAAAGAGAGAAGTATTATAGAGACAGATGCTTAGCAGGGATGGAGGTAAGAAGATTAAGAAATATGGGGAGAAATATGAGGGAGGCAGTAATTAGGACAGATAAAAATATCAAAAGGTAGGAAAGGTGGGAAAGAATAGTCAAAATATAATTAAATTCATATACAAATAGTGAGAGAGACACTTCAAAAATATTTGAGGGAGAAAAGAGGGGAACAGAGTATTCGTAAAATGGTAAGGTTTAGGTTAGGTAATGAAAAGAGATGGGGAAATAATTAGGAAAATGAAGGAGGAGCATAAGGTATATGGGGGAGGATCGGGAGACGTGGATACACGCAGTACAGGTATGTCAGGAGAGGGATGGGGAGAATATAGAGAGGAAAATAAGGGAGATGTTAACCCCTTACAGTACAATTTACTTCGAAAGAATTTGAGCCAAAACTATGCGACGGAATGTTTGGCGAAAAAGTCGAAGCGTCGGAGACATACTGTATGAATTTGAGACATAATTTTTTTTGGAATTGCTTGTGAAGTAGCCGTGTGCTTATTTACTTTACGTGATGGCGCTCTTATGGAATTCAAAGAAATTTGAAGCAAAAAAATTGTTCAATTAACACTTAGCCAACCGCGCGCGCGTAGGGAACTGTACGATTTCCACCACGCTCCAGCAAGCCAAACTGAAATTCGGTACTGGAAATCAAAGAAGTTTGAAAATTATTTAAATAGTCAAATATATCTTTCGGAAACAATTTCGTTTAACGATTTCGTGTATTGTTTATAAATTTTGTTTACCAAACATGAAATTAAAAGTATAAAGTATATAACATTTATTTTTTGTAGTGGGGTTGTTCAAAAATATAGGTAATAGAGTTTGAAAATTATGAACATTAAAAATGATTGAAGATAAATAACCCAAACATGAAATAAAGCAATAGTAATGCATCTTAATATTTTCTTACACTCTGGTATCGTTCAAAGCATGCCAGTTTATGCGGTGGTACATTACAATATTCGCAAATATATCGCGTATATCCAGTTTTCTTATTACTTGTCTTAGGCTTGTCATACAATAGATCATTATTGCCCAAATGCTATATTCTCCATATTTGCATAAATCTAATGCGACTCATTTTTTTTTAGAAAAATTGGGGTTTCTATATATGAAAGAGTTGACCAGTTAATATATATATCATACATACTGTCATATATATCATATATGTTATCTTTACGTATTTCTTCCATCAAGATTTAAATTAATTAAATTTTATTTTTTTTAATTTAAATTATTTAAATTTTAATTAAACCCAGAAGCTTTTTCATTTCTGTCATTGTGACATCAACCTATCTCAGTGTTTTATATTCTTTATACCTGCTTGCAACCTGAAAGTGATACCTATTTGTTTCTGTTACGAATAATTCAAATAAATCATTACCCAGAAACAACTGCATTATTTCCCATGCGTTTTCTTGATCTTGAGGTATCGTTTCACGCTTGAAGTTCGACCATATGGTTCTAGCTGAAGTTCCACATCATTCGGTGACCAATCATCGACATCATTGATAATACTGTCTTCATCCGTATCAGAGGCGGAACTAACAATATCATTTTCCGATTCGCTCAGAAGCATTCGACGATTATTTTGATGTGTGGGGAGAACAGTGCTATCATTTTTGCTACATTCATAATCCCCCATCTCCACATCGCTGCCTTCAGAACAGTCTGATGGTGCGTCCATAAACAGCTCATCACTTAAATGATGAGTTCACTGTTATTTCTTGACATTTTTAACATTTTGACTTTATTATAGAATCAGTTCGTCAGTAGTGAACAACTCCAGATCAAACGACTAGTACGCAGATAAATAAAAAAATGAAACGCGTTACTTACATTGAAATTGTAGATCTACCCAGTCGGTCGGCACATGAGACGTAAAAAGGTGTGGAAGAAAAAAAGGAAGGTAAGGGCATTGGGAGTATGAGAGAGAGGAAGATGAGAGTGTGTGAAGAGTGGTAAGGTATGGTTGTAAGAATGTGTAATTTTAGATTGTTAAAAAAATGTGAATAGAAAGAATGAGTGAAGAAAGGTTATACATAGTTAACATAGGTTATACATAGATAGTTAACACTTTGCCGGCCACTGTGACGTATATATGACTTTTTCTCCAGCGGTAATGCTGGTGAAAATGCTTTCATGTTTGTGTAGGGAGATACATTGTTGCAGAACAATGTTTGATGAACAGAGAACTGTGGTTTCAACTGTTTTCTCTTCTCAATTTATCAGATTGTGTTTTATTGAAATCTTTAAATACTCTGCCGCCCGCATCGAAGCGGGTGTTTGTTCGGTTAATTTGACACTGTCTTTCGCTTCCTTCGAATATCGGAAGCTTACGTTAAATTTGTAAAAAATTATAAAATATCTTTCGAAATGTCATACAATGAGGAAATGTATGCTGATCCGTTATCAGACGTGGAGAATAGTTCTGATAGCGATAGTGATAGTGATATGGACAGTGGGAGCGATATCGTTGTGAGACGATTCAAACATAACGAAAGACCGATAATTAATGACTCTGAAAGTGACGAAGAGATTTCCGTGACAGATGATTGGTCAGAAGTTGATTTTGAACTTGTCTCATGCCTATTTGGAACAGTCCGGTTTGCAAGTACCATGAACACGTGACATATTGTCAAGTGTGGAAAAGTTCATTGGTGACGATTTATTTAATTTATTTGTCACAGAAACAAATTTATATTATTATCAGTCGAATAATAATAATAACAAAAAAGCTTCAACAAAAAAAAACTTGGATTGATACAAACGTTCCTGAAATGAAAAAATTTTTGAGCCTTGTTATCATTATGGGAATAGTAAAAAAGCCAGAAAGAGACGATTATTGGTCTACCCACCGAGGATTATATACACCTATTTTCGGGTATATAATGGCACAGATTTCGTCAGTTATGGAAGTATTGGCACTTTAGCAATAATGAACATTGCCATAATAGGCTTGATAAAATAAGACCAGTCTACATACACCTGGTAGAAAAGTTTTAGCAAATTTATAAACCCGAAAAAAAATTATCGCTGGATGAAAGCATTATTACATGGAGGGGAAAGCTATCTTCTCGGATATATAACCCTGCAAAAATTTTAAACATAGAATTTTAGTCCGTATGGTATGTGAGGAGACATCTGGATATATATGTAATTTAGAAATATATTGTGCGCAAGGAAAATCGTTAATTGCAACAAAATTTTTGGTGCTATCGCCATATTTAAATTTATGGAATGATGTATATGGATAACCATTATAATAGTGTAAAAGTTGCAGAGGAATTATTGAAACACAAGACAAACGTCTGTGACACTATTAGAGCAAAGATCGCCGAGGTATGATCCACTAGACAGGTTTACCGCGAATATAAGGAAAAATAGCATGACGCGTATTTGAGGCAATGGTAGAATTCAAAATCCGCGAAGTGCTTGTAAAGTCTGCACTTCTGCAGATAAAAGAAGTTCAACCGTATATATGTGGTTTTCGTGTAACATTTCTCTGCGTGTAGGAAAATGTTTTGAAGTTTGTCACATGAAAAGAGAATGTGGATCCTAAGGGTTAAATTTTTTAAGTAACATGTTTAAGCAATAAGCCAGCGGCGCTTTGATCGACCAATTTTTTGCCATGGAGAGAGTTTTGCAGAGACCGAAACAAACGGTGGTCAGACGGTGCAAGGTCCGGGCTATATGGTGGATGCATAAAAACTTCCCAATTAAGTTCCGTCAATTAGTTCCAAGTCATCAAAGATGTGTGTGGCCGCGCGTTGCCATGATGGAGCACAACTCCATTTCTGTTGGCCAATTTTGCTCACTCTTTCAATCGTGTGTGAAGGGTCACCATCCTTTCACCATGATCGCTTGCGTTTAATATTCTCGTATTTCACCCTTTTTTGTCTATAATGATTCGCTGCAAAAATGGTTCGATTTCGTCGTGTTTCAGCAGCATTTCATTGATGGTAATGTGGTCAATAAAATTTCTTTACGTCAATTCATGTGGCATCCGAACATCGAGTTTCTTTGCGTAGTCTGTTCTTTTCAAATAATTCCAAACTGTTTGTCGTTAATGTTTAGTGCCCCCTCTATTTTCTGACAGCTTGTGAGTCGGTTTTGCTCCATCTGTTGCAAAATTTTATCGACTTTTTCAATGACTGACCAGAGCGCGATGCATCTTTGTTATCGAAATTTCTGAACGGAATCGAGCAAACCACACTCGGGTCTTTCATTCACTCACAGCATTCTGCCCGTACACTTCACAAATTTTTCAGCATATTTTTACAGCATATTTTACAGGTAAAAACACCTGTTTTATAGTAAAACAGCATCACGTAACATATTTCTTCAGATACTTTGCTCATTGTTAAAACAATATAACTCTTTACACTTGCAACGAATTAGAGAACTATCTGAACAAAAAATGTAAGCTGAAATGTCATCTTTTAAGCATATTTTTTCGCTTTTACCTGTTTTATTGTAAAAAACCACGTAACGTATTTCTTCAGATATTTCCCTCATTTTGAAATCAATATAATTTTTTACACGAACAACGAATTAGAAAATAAAACTATAATATAATATAAAAATATTATATTATATTCGCTTCCAGCTTCTCCCTCTCCGTGCTTCTGATATCACCCACGCACTTCTTTTCAATTCTTGACCACAACTGTACGTTACCTATTCGTCATTTAGCTGTAATGAAGTGTTCACAACAGAGAATTCCGTTTGGTCCTTCGAGTAGGATAGTTTGATCGCGAAACGGTGTAAATTTCTATCTTGGAATGAGTGTTTGTGAAATATCAGTGAAGTGCATCCTCTACTTCTGTTGCATAAACTTCTCATCGACAAGAAGCTAGCCACGCTGTTCCGCTTCACATCCACTGAAGACATACTGAGGATCGTCGCCGCTTCTACCGTGATTAACCGCCTACAACTAATCACACCGCTACTTCGTGAACTCTGTCGATCAACAGCGATCTTCACAACCAAGGTCACAACCTGAGTAACACCGGAACGAAACCTCTAGTAAGCGGAAGCAGCACCTCTCTCCAACCTCGGTTGGACACCACGTCGTTGGACTACTCGTCACTTCCAACTTCATCTACGGATCATCTTAGTTCACCGCCCTGATTTGAAAGGGAGTTCTTTTCAATTTGCAATTCTCTCCTCTCCGCTTGACTGAGGCAACACCTTTCTCTTTCATTTCTCTCTCTCTCATTCAAAATGGACGCTCTAATTGTCAATCAAATTAAAATCGACGACAGAATCAATCGTACTCTTCTTAACCTCAGAAAGAAAGGTACTTATCAGATCAATGCGGGGGCCATTCATACGAGAACCGGTCAACTCGACGCGATGTGGTGAGAATTTCAAGAACGACTTGACGAAATTCTCGCATTTTGCAAAACGTTTACGTCGGACATCGCGTGTTTCCAAAATGATTATTTGTCAATCATAGAGGACGATTATCTCGATCAAAACGGTCAGTTGCTTGAATTAAGACAGACCCTACCATTTGCCTCTGATTCTGCCTCGTCCCATATTCAGGCGCGCTCTTCGCCTATATCTGCTTCCGATTTCTTAGGTGACTACCATCAGTGATGCGGTATCGCGCATAAACCTGTCCAAATTTCTTGCTCAACTTGCTCAAGAATGGACCAATTCTAGGGACATATTTACCTCTCTCGTAATCTCCGAAGTTGAAATTCCGGCAGTAGGAAAGCTGCACTATTCAAAATCATGTTTTAGTCAAGAATCCGCACAACTGCTGCGCAATGTCAATGTCACAAGTGCACATGTCTCACCTGTATGGGGCATGTTACAGAACCGGTTTGAAAACGGGAAACTCCTTGTTAATACGCACCCCTCTATACTGTTCTCGTTTAAATCCGCTGCATCAGAGTTATCAATCGGACAAAGACGCATTCTCAACACGACCTTAGACTTGGTTGAAGCACTCAAAACTCTCAACTGTCTCAGCTGGGAAACCATCCTCGAGCACTAGAGCTTGGAGCGTCTCGATTCCCAACCTCGAAAGAATTTGGAAACATCAACTGGCTCGAGCTCAGAGCTGTCCGAGATTCCCCGAACTCACCAGTTTTCTGGAGACAAGGATCAAGGCTTTCGAAGCAATTGCGAAAAAGAATCCGCGCTCTACCTTTTTTGCGAATGCGAGATCAGCTAGAGTTCCAGCGACTGCCTCTAGCAAGCTCAGATTGCATTTCACTTCCAACGGCATGGTGCCATCTAAGTGTGCTTTCTGCGATAGATAACACGGACTACAATTCTGTCCGGATTATCTGTCGCTCTCCCCACCTGATCGTAAGGAGTTCATCTCCTCGAAGCAGTTGTACTATAACTGTCTCGGTTGTCACACCCTCAGAGACTGCAAGTCGCAAAGACTCAGACTACGATGCAGCCGCAAGCATCACAATAGATTCCATAACCCGACATTTTGCGACAGGGTGGACAGCGAGCAATCAATAATCGCAGCCCGCGAATCCACAGGCGCTTCTACAAACTCGCACCTAGTGAATTTCCGATCTACCGCAGTTACCAAGCAACGGGAGGTTAAGCAATTGCAGAAATCTGGAAGATTCTCGTTGCGCAAGTGGACTTCCAACTCCAATCAACTACTATCTCAGCTACCCGTGGACCAAGTGGCATCTCCTACCAACCTGTGTATGGCGAGAGAGTCTACGCAGTAGATGCGTGACCTAAGCTGCAAATTCAGCACTGACTGTTTTCTAGTCTCTGCAAGAACAGCATCTAAACGCTATGTTCTGGCTCAGCTTGTTCGGCTATACGACCCTCTCGGCTTGCTCGCACCCGTTATCGTCACGGCCAAGATTCTCATACAGTCGCTCTGGCTACGTCACTGTAGCCAGCCCACTGTAGAATCCATTGTCTTTTGAAGCTTATTCCGGGCTTGCAAATGAATTAATACATAGCCATAATTAGGAGGGACAGAATTTCTTACTCCTAAATCCAATATCTCCACCCTTTCCTAATTGCAATGTAGTTCATCACCCAAACATAAAATTTGCATTCATTACGAACAAGAATGG
>JABFPT010003430.1:4440-14543 GCA_022817245.1 Nixonia krombeini
AAAGTTTTTAGTCAACTTTTACCGTCATCGGTATACTGAGAAAGACATTTTTTGAATGTGAATTAAACAGAAAAATTTAAATTTAAATTCACGTCAAAAATCGGCATTTAAATTAAATCCAACATTTCAATTTAAATTTTATCAAACTTATGAACTCTCGTAACATTTTTATTTTATTCAATGTTCTTAGTACAAATCTTTAAGCTAAATTCGTAACGCAAACTTAAATAGGAATATCGATCAAGTAAAAAATTTAAATTCAATATAAATTCTTTAAATTTACATTTAAATTTCAATTCCGACTTAAATCTAAATTAAATACGATATTCAAATTTGAAACCTGCCCTTTCCATATATTTATTTTAATCGGTGCATTGCGAATAAACAAAGGTTAAATTTAAAATTTAAATTAGAAAATTAATTTAAAAATGCGTATTCTGGTTAAACGAAATATCCGAATGTTAATGTCGCAATGTACATAAATCCATTTTTCATCCTCGTTTTAATCCACCTTCGAAGAAACGTTATTTGCGACGAAACAATCGATAAATTGACGAAGTTGGCGGCAAAAAGCGACACGTGCCAATCGATCCATAATCGTTATACCTCACTTATCTCGATAAATCTAGTTCTGCTTAAGGTGCGTCAAAGACCGAGAAACGCATTTAAGGCATGTTGAACCAAAGCGTCTTTCCACGGTCATTTCTTAGCGCGGTATCTCGGGCGGCCGAGCCGGTTGATTAATCGTTCCAGTGACCGTCGTCACCCGCGAAAATTCAAGGTCGCCTTGTTACGCAACCGGTCATTCGCACGTAACGAATGAACCTGCGAATTGACTGCGACCGATCCGCCATTGGCTAATTAATCGCTAAATTAATGACTAATTAATTAAACTGGCCTGATTAATTAGCCGGTTGCCGATTAACCGGCCATTGACCGGTTGCTAATTAACTGACCGCCGGCGAGTCGGTCAGTCGGCTAATCGGCTGATTAATTAATCGGCCAGTGTCACCGGTGTACGGCGACGTTGCCATTTCGTCAAAGGTCGCGAGGACGACGATAGCGGCGCGCATTGCGCAATGGCAATTATGCATACAAGGTACAGCCATTGACCCGCGGACCCGGTTACAACGACATTACGCGAGGTGAGAGCGTTATAGTCGAAAAAGTGGAGTCATACGCGGAATGTCTAGCGCCTTTCTCTTTTTTCAACCGCGTATCTAGTCATTACCATCGGGACAGCCCGATTACACTTACTCCATTTGCGTCCCAATTACGCCGGTCAAATGAACGTTTAATTCCGCGTTGCTCGCCGTTTAAACGCGCGATTACATATTTATCGATAATACATATCACTTTGCCGCGCTGTTTCGTCACGAGCCAGACTCGCTTTTCTTCGGATCGTAACCGGGATAACGATCTTTTTTTTTATCCTTTTTGCCCGCGGTTTTATTATTCAGTGACAGAATCGCGGAGATTAACGTGCCTCGGTCGGTAATGTCGGGTTTCGCAAAATGGCGAATCTGGCACCTGCGCGTGGCTTTCGGCAAAAAGTACGTTGCGCAAGCGCGACAGGCGACAATAGTGGGGGGGGGGAGTCAAGGTCTTCGTGCGGACGTTCTAGGCGCGAGGTTAGGTTAGGTTCGTTACAGTTTTTCAATCGCCATTTGCAAAAACCATACGGCGAGTATAAAAATTCAATTTACGCGTTTTACTTTTTTTTTGTAATATGGCGAAAACAACGCCGGGCATTTCATCACTTCTCGCTCGCAGAGTTCTGTACCATCCCTTCCATCTTTTCACTTAGCAACATGTTTGAACCAGTTTGACGATTCGCGTACAGAAGCGTCGCGGACACATTTCGCAATGTTTCTAACAACATATTCGACCCCGCAAACAATTAACAGACTTTTCACTCTGCTACATTTAACAACGTTTTCGTTTTTGACTATGTTTAAAAATTTAAATTTTTGGATTTAAAGAACAGTTACTTTTTCCAACGTCCAAAAAACGGTCATTTTTTGTAATATTTCAAAGCGAGTTGTTTCTCGTAACATTTAAAAAAAAAGACGGTTTAGTTCAGTAGTATTTAAAGGACGGTCACAGTGCGTTTTGCGTAAAACTTAATAATATTACAGTGCAGTCTTTGCTTTTAAAATATAAAACGTACTGTATTTAAATTTACATCAGATGGTAATTTGTTTAACGCAAAGTTGCGTTAACGACAATACAGCCAATGCGGTGCAATTAATGGCGTGTGAAATGCAGCGGTAACTGCGTTAAAGTGAATATTAATTAACGTATTAAATGTAATTAATACCGCATTTATTACCGATTTAATACCGACCGATGCATAAAATGTTACAGCGATTTCGCTTATTACGTCATTTCGATATACCCTGATTTTTCTCAGTCAATTACAGGCCGTTTCAATCATACCTAATTAACCGCAATCGCTTTCAATGATTGTCAATCCCTTTCAATCGTTTTTAATAAATTTCAATGCCCAACGCACTTTCCCACTCGCCATTCCGCCAAGACAAGCCGTCAATTCCAATGCCTTCCAAACGCACTTTTTATCCGTTAATTTTCCTCTTGCGCAAGTCGCTAATCTGACCTAACCTAACAAAGTTAACGGACGGAAGAAAACAGGTGACAATGACGAGGCGAATAATTGAGTAACTTGATTAATTGCGGGAACGATGTATCTTAAACGGCGCGAGCTGCACCTCGCGTTTTCCGAAAATCTGATACGGCAACAGCGCGATTGGTCGATCACCAACGCCGCGCATTGGCTCGCGTTCCGGAATCGGATTCCGAGTGCATTCGGGAAATCGGCGTCATTCGCGGATATACGCGCGCATAAATACAACCGATTTTATCGTCGCGCGCAGCCACCGTGCTCGCGGCCTGGTGACGCAACCGGCGTTTGCACACGCAGGCTTACGTAGTCCCCGCGATCGGCGTAACAGAGAGTGCCAAGTTCCGTTCGCGTTCTAACCGATCGCGATCGTTATTGACGGCATACTTATACGAGGCTACGCGCTTTCCGATGTCAGAACGAGCCGAGTAATGAGATTCGGACGAGGAGTTTCGCTTCCACGAGGGAGAACGCGGCGATCGGCAAATCGGCAGTTCGGCGATCGGCGCCGATTTTCGTGGGTAAACTGAGCGCGACGGTGAAAAAAACTAAGTACGGGACTGGATTTACGCCGGCGAATTCAATAGACCGGTAAATCGGCGGTAATTTAACCTTATTGGATCAGGTTAGGTTATGCCCGTTGGCAATTCCAAGCGCCGATTTCTGGTCACAATTACAGGTCCGATCGTCGGGATGTCGATTGTCGGTCGAAAGCGATTGTCCAAAATAGCCGATCGGTAAAATCGGCAATGCCGATTTGGCAAAAAACCGGTAAAATTCATGGGCGCTCCGGGCAACGAAATAGAGATTTCTTAATATCGTTGAAACGCGACAGAAAACGTTGTAGAGTTTTTCATTCGTTGAGAAGAGATAAGAGGGAAAAAGTGGTCGCAGGAAGTTGGGGAAAAGGGCGCCGCGCCGCCATCCTTGGCTCGGCGATCGCTACCGCACCACTCGATACATCGGCGGACGCCGAGGACACGCCGATTGTCGCAATCGCGGCTGAAACGTAAATGATAACCCTTCGCTGATTGCGGCCTGCCGATTTTTCAGCACGATCGGCTGATATCACCTTGGGAACAGCCGCGGTGTGGCAACATACCGCTTATTCTTATTTCGATTTCTACCGATATTGTTTCTACGTTTGCCGATATTGTTTCGTACTGTGCCGATTTCCGACCGCGGCTTGCGACAGGCCGATCTGGGTCAACGAGACCGATCCTGCGAGATCGTGATGCGGTTTTGTCGAGGCGGCGTCACGACGTGATTACCGGCGCGTGGGCAGGCCGCTTATCGACGCCGCTCGCAAAGCTCGCGGACAGGTTTTGCACATGGCTGCCGATCTTTATCACCGACTCGGGAAGTGTGCCAAGATAATATTACCTTCCGCGGCGTGATATCGGGGATTGTTGTAAATGAAGTCGGGATGTAGATCGGAGTGATTATACGCGATTTCGCATAACGTTTGTTAGGCAAAGCACGAGAAAGGATTTATTAATTCTAATGTATGGACGTAACGAGGATGTGGGGGAGTTCGCATGTAAACAAGTGAAATGATATAGTGGATTTAAATTGAAATATGCCTTCTCTTTGTTAGCAAATGATCGGGGTCGGTATGTAATACCCCTTGAAAATAACAATATACGCAAATTAACATGTAGAATTTTTTTTCGTTTTTGTTATTCGTTTTTTATTTCCTTCCTATGAATCGTCGCTTGGCTCGGCATTTGTACCGGAAAATCTATATCGCGCGTGAATATTCAATTCGTGGGAGACGAACGAAGATCATTTTTCTTCATTAGGCGCATTTATTGCGTTGGCAAGAATGTAATTTCGGCTCTTTCCGTTTTAATTCACGCTAAAAATCGAAATTACTCTTTCGCCAACCTTATATTTATTAGGTTGTTCGGAAAATAATTTCGGCTTTTTCCGTTTTATTTCACGCCAAAAATCGAAATTACTTTTTTGCCAAACCAATATTTATTAGGTTGTTCGGAAAGTAATTTCGGCTCTTTCCGTTTCATTTCACGCTAAAAATCGAAATTACTTTTTTGCCATCCAAATATTTATTAGGTTGTTCGGAAAGTAATTTCGGCTTTTTCCGTTTTATTTCACGCTGAAAACCGAAATTACTTTTTTGCCATCCAAATATTGATTAGGTTGTTCGGAAAGTAATTTCGGCTTTTTCCGTTTTATTTCACGCTAAAAATCGAAATTACTTTTTTGCCAACCAAATATTTATTAGGTTGTTCGGAAAGTGATTTCGGCTTTTTCCGTTTCATTTCACGCTAAAAACCGGAATTACTTTTTCGCCAACCCAATAGAGTGGCAGTGATAAAAAATGTCGAGTCACGCTCGACAATGGTAAAACGTGGAAATTGTTGTCGAGTCAGGCTCGGCATACAACTACAAAGAATTAATTATGCGTAAATAGTGAGAAAAGAAATATGGCTGCTAAAAAATATTGCCAAATTAACATTTTTTAAAAATGTGCAAAGTCAAAACTTTCTCCTTTTTTTTTATTCGTAAATTAAATATACCGCGACGCGCATTTTAGTTAACGCAACATATCCAGTAATAAATTTCAACGACGGAGAAACGATAAATTCTTATGTTATAATTGACAATAATGACATAATCGCGAGTAAGTATCGCTGCTCGTCTGTTACAAGCGCGCATTGTCCAGTGACATCATTCGAATATCGCGGGTGTACGAGATGAATGTAATCACGGGAGATTATACGGAATAACGTAAATTTCGTACATTCTAGTAAAATTGTAGCATGTTCCAAGATTGCGTCACGACGGGCAGTCTACAAACTGCAAAATCAGGCTTAAATATTTTATGCCTTGTGTCGAAATCTGGAAACTCGATTATACAGAGTGTAACGTATAATTTACACGTTGGTTTTGTGTGTTAAGTCAATTAAAGAAACTTTGTATAATTATAACAAAATAATGGGAACGGTATTTCAGTCAGAAAAAAAACCAGTAGAATACTCTACATATTTGATTTACGTAATTGACTTCGCCTAAAGGCCTTTGAAAAATATTACATAGTTAGTTTTGCCTGAAAAATATTACACATGGGTAATAATAATTGGAACACAATATTTATTTGAAAAGATGAATATAAATTTGCTACAAAAAATTGAGAAGTTAAATTTGTCAATGCGTATAATATTAAATTTTAAGCAGCTTCTTTTAGTGTTAAAATTAACACTAAATGAATATTTAGCGTTACACACTAAATACTAAATAAATATTTTCTGAATAAATACTATTACTAAATAAATACTTACTAAATAAGTTCTATCACTAAATAAATATTCACTAAATAAATTCAATTACTAAATAAGGATTTAGTGTTAAATATTAACACTAAATGAATGTTTAGTGTTACACGCCAAATACTAAATAAATATTTACTAAATAAGTTCTATCGCTAAATAAATATTTAGTGTTACGTACTAAATACTAAATAAATATTTACTAAATAAATTCTATTACTAAATAAATATTCAGTGTTAATATTAACACTAAAAGAAGCTGCTGCAAAATTTCCATTTTTCGGATTAGAATTATCGTCATAAATTCGGTTAGTACTTCTAAAACGGTAATGATTTTACATCAACAGTAAAAGTAATTGTATAAATAATGTATAGAATTAAAAATATGTTGAAAATTATGAATGAATAACGTACAGAAAATAGTTGCATCAAATATACTTATTTAACAAGTGTATTGTATTGCACAATAAACATACATATTTAGCATCCGTACCAAATATAGTGTACCCTGCGCAAAGGCAAATATTCCCGCACACAGATCCGTTGTTTTGCATATATATATTTCATTTCACAAGTAATGAAATCTGATTTACGTTGTTCACATGCAGTTCTGAATACTGTTGCGGTGAAAATTCCCTATATGGACCTATACAACAATATCTATATATACATGTATTTATGCTTATGTACATACATGTATATATATATATATACATATTTACCTATACAGTTCATATACGTGTGCGCATATGTGTATATTTGCATTCGCGTATGTATATCATATGCCAATTATGCACACCTATTGTTACACATGTAACGCCCCTAACTTTTCACACGAAAGCTTTGTTCCCGGCCGCAGCGTTGCCTCACAAACGTGCGCAACGCGGAGCGGATGCGGAATTTTCTCCCGGTTTCGAAACGCAGAATTTCCACGAAAGATAACCTTGCCGAGATGCGCGGCTGCCGCTCGGGAGCCTTGGCCATATTAGTACACGAGAGGTTACAGACAAGAAGGAAAGCCGCGCCTTCGTAACTGCGTTGGCAACTGCGCAAAAACCGCTTTACTCGTCCGACTTCATTTTCCAATTAATCAAGCCGTTTGCCTAATTAATCGCTGGGAAGACGCCGGTCCGTTACGTTGGAGGAAGCGAAAACCGCGGTTGGTACCGGACGAAATTTCCATGAAACACGCGCGGCATTTTTAACGCCGATGAGTATAGTAATTTGTCGATCTCATAATTTCCGGTGCGCGCGTACACACGAAATCGCCACTTTCCTGGCTCGCGTGGCGAAACTCGTAACCGGCGAGGATATGCACGCCACGGCCAAATAAGGCCAAATTAAGGCCACGGCGAAAATCAACTTTTCCATGGCGGGAAAATGAATTTCTGTTTCCTGCATCGCCGGAAGTCAATTAAGAGCATTAACGAAACAACTGACAGTGATTTATGCCAACTATGTCGCTTCATGGAAACGTGACTTAACGAAACGTTTGCACGAAAATGATCGATTTACAGACTTCGCGGCGAGAGATGGAGATTCGTGAGCGAATCCGGTACTGTTTTAGAAATGATTGTTTCATAGAAACGCGCCTTTACAAAATGCTTGATGCTATATTTACATGAGAACGCGCCCCGTTTCACGACGGCGTCGCCGAACGCCGCTGATGAAAATGAATTTAAGTAACGAACGATGATTACCTCCGAATTTGATAAATATCCTTTCATGAAAATCCGGCTTAACGAAGCACTCGTCGAAGGATTTACGCAAGAATGGGCAATTCAAAAGCGATTTTAATTGGCGAGCGTCGATGTTGCGTCGCAACGAAAACGGAAACGACGGCCATCGATACCGATCTCGCGCGCGCGCGAGTTTTAAGGCGCGTATGCAAATATTTCGTAACAGGCCGCAAAAGCGATCGTCCGAGATCGCTGCATCTCCGGTTACACATCAAAGTATACGGTTGTTATGTGGACGGTTTGCCGTATCGGCGATGTAGATCGGCCGCTAAATCATACGTCCGGGCCGATTAGAAATTGGCCGGCGAGTAGAGAAAGGAGGAAAATGTAAACGGCTCGTCGGGAATCGGAAGAGAGACCGCGGTCTCTTTTTTGCGACTGTTCGTAATTATTAATCAACGCGAGATAATCATTCGAACGCGGATTACCGTTAATTAAAAGCAATTTATGTGGAAATGGTTGCGGAAAAAGTGCAATTATTTTCGCACGTTCTTTGCAATCGCTAAATAATTTTTCACTTTTCTTCTCTTTCTTTCTTTCTTCTTACCCGCGTTGCCTTACCAAAGCTAATCTGCAACATTGTGCAAATGTGACCTTTGACCGTCCGATGTTGAAATCGCGATTGCGGCTTATTTATAATAATTATTTTATTGTAATTGTATCTGCATGTCGAGAAAGGATTGCGCGTTCCGAGTTATCCGAGCACGGTCATTTCCCGATTACGTGTACGGACGCAGGTATCATTTGCCCGAAGAAGTCCGTGCATTACGCAGAGTCCACTTTTCCCAGCGATGACGTCGATCACCGCGTACGATTCGTATCCAACTACGTTTTAGTCGGTTCACTCGCACGAAAAGTCGACTTTGAGAAGATAGAAAAAATACCATCGGCCATTTTCGTATTTGCGTACAAAAACAAATAAACCAAAAAAAAAAAATTTTAACTTTAAAAAATTTTTTAACTTTTTAAAAAAAAATGTCCGAAACGACAAATTAACGTTTAAAGTAAATTATTTACAAAGCTTTTTAAATATGAATAATGTATATATTATGTCTATATATATATATATTAAGAAGTTACGAAGAAATGAAAAATATATCGAATGCGAGGAAAAAGTTGAGAGATGTAAATCATTTGGCCATTTACGAGGAAAAGTCACCGCGCGATTATCGCCTAATTGCAGGATATCAGCGTTGGGTCTCGGATGTGATAATTACAGTCGTGTTGCTCGAATCCACAGCCTCGCTCCGGCTACGCTATCATTACGAGCAGTGTGAGAAAAAGGAGCATAAATTCGTATCCTGATTAGATAATCAATGACTGTGCAGCTCGTTCGTAATAAGATCGCGAGGAGGTGCATTTTTTATCACGTTTTAATTACACCATTGAAAGGCAAATTTAATTGTCTCGTTTGTTACCTAAACCGTCGTTTTGCACTTTTCTCATTTCAACACTATTCGCTTGAAGGAGAGAAGAGAAGACGGTTGTCGAGGAACGTGTTTACGGACGTGACAAAAGAAAAAAAAACTATAACAGTGACAGCGACTATTGTATTAACAATCGTAACGTGGATAGAGATAAAAATAATAGTAACGACGATAACTGTCGTTATAGTAGCAAGGATAAGAGTGACAATAGTAATAATGACAAGTACCGTAAGTTGCAGCAATTGTAACAATGGTTATATTCAAAAATATAATAACGACAATTGTGGTTATAATAATGACGTCATTGTCAATAACAAGAGTAACGACGATATGAAAGATCATAATAGCAATGGTGATAACAAGATTAATAGCAGCAAGTATAGTAATGGTATAGTGGTAACAATAATAGTGGTGACAACAGCAACTATAAGTGGTAAAAGTAGGGTTAGGTTGTCAGGCGAGTATTTTCGAGTAATTACGACGAGTAATTTTTGCGAGTAATTTAAAAAGGCTTTTTTTCGTTTGAATTCAAATTTGAATACCGTGGTAGGAAAATGAAAGTAAGGAAGGTGAAATTTTTGGCAACGATTCTTGCAAGATTAGTCCCCCAAATCCGAACCAAATGTATTCAACGATTGTTCGATAATCGGATGTCCAAATTAACATAGAAGAGTGATTTTTTCTGAATATTCCAGAGTAGACCCCGCTTGACAAAAAATGACCAGCAATACTAAATGAACCGGAAATAATAGTTATCTTTCAAATGGATAATCGTGGTCAGATTGGCCGAAATTTTGATCGAATACAACCAAGTGTATTAGGCTGTTCGGAAAGTAATTTCGTTTTTTGTTTTTTTTTTTTGTCGATCTTTGACATTTAAATTCGGCGTGTCCGGTGATCACCAATGGTCGACTTCGATCATTTATATCCCTCAACTATCTTACGCGTCGTTCTCCTTCGGCTTTCTTCCATTACAGCCTTTAGTGTCCATTCGTCCCCTTCCGCC
>JABFPT010003438.1:0-11620 GCA_022817245.1 Nixonia krombeini
TATATTTTGATTCACTCATTAAATTCAAAGACGGCTTGATCTCGTCGCTTCCTTTTTTGTTTCCAGCATTTGATTCAATACTTGTATGATCCTCTAAATTTGCCATTTTTCGACTCTCTCTGAATTCTATGCCTTTGTTTTTGTCTGGATACACTTCAATTCCCATACTCAAGTCACTGCTTAAACTTATTTGTTCGTTCAACTCCCAATTTATCTGTCGTTGCACTCTTCCTTCGTCCGAGTATTCATTACTTTCCATAGGACAAAATTCCAGCTTCTCCAAATCACTACCCAGTGTTGACTTTTCACCAATATACGGAACACTTCTCTTTTCTTCCCTCGTATTTAGTCCCCTAGTTGATGACAGTCTTCTCGATCTTTGTAGCTTCGATCCTTTTTCGGGTAACAAGCGTAACTCCGCAACGACAACCATTTTAAACTATATGCCAAGAACTGTATTAAGTGTATGTAGAATTATCATATTGTTAACTGGTAGAATTGGAATCACTGAATTACATGAATACATTTTGGACTTTGACCGACAAGTAATGTGAGCAACATTTACTGGTACACACTAAACGGCCTAATTTTACAGATAAATTATTAATTTCAGCTTTAGCTTATTTAATGCATACTACACAAATTAATATATCTCCATAATAACGAATTAAAGTAATATGAGCAATATAGAGAGAATTACTTTGAAAAAATAAAGTATACATGCCGTGTTTAATTACAGTTGAGTGTAATAAAAAGATGTTTTCGTTTTAATTATACATTTTTGTAGATATATATTTTACTGTTATTATCATTATTATTACTTTTATCATCATTATTATTTCGCTGTAGTAATTTCAGCAGACGGACAGTCTTACTTTTGTACTTTTTATACTTTTATACTTTTTACTGCAATATGGCCATTTTTTTATGTGTTTGATTTTTTCTAACGTCTATTTACATATATATTTATCACGGTTGTTTCCTGATGATTTCTATGCGACGATCGTACGTTGCCGCATGCCACCCGCACCATTTAACTTCTATACTTTCTGCCTTTCGTGTCCCACACCACACAACAACACTATACAACGTTACGACACGCTTGGAATGCTACATTTCGTGAGAAAGAAAATACATCGCTTCCTGCGATGCAGCATATGTGGCGCGATGACAAATATTTCTGATATTTTCAATTAAAGAAAACTAAACGTTTATGATAACGACTAGAACAATATTTATAAGTATTGTACGAAACAATTAACTTTTAGAAGTGCGTAGAAAGTAGTAGTATAGGAGTATAAATTGCAACGTATTAATGTAAATATCTTTACTTGTTGTCTGTAATATTTAATAACCTATTTGTAACGTTTTTTTTACTTGAAATTCTTTAATTTGTCGAAAGATATGAATGCGGAATAAATATAAATAAATTCTTTTTTT
This sequence comes from Nixonia krombeini, assembly GCA_022817245.1. Classification (NCBI taxonomy): domain Eukaryota; kingdom Metazoa; phylum Arthropoda; class Insecta; order Hymenoptera; family Scelionidae; genus Nixonia; species Nixonia krombeini. The sequence goes on from JABFPT010003438.1 coordinate 1,441, forward strand.
TTATTTAAAAAACAATCACACATCTTATCTGTTCATGTAGTCTTTCTTGTAAAGACATTTATTCTGTAAAAAACAAAAGTTTTTTCTTAATGATACATTTGTATTATATTATTTTTTCACTTTTACATACTTTACTTTTAAAGCGACTGTAACAAAGATGCATTACTGTAAAGGACACGAATTTGATCAACCGTAACAAACACAAACTGTTTAATTGTACTAAATAATTCATTAAACGATAATTGAATTCGAATCTACACACAAAGTGTTTTCATTAATATTGTTGTTATATACTATATTGTGAAAGAAAACAATTTTTTTAACATTTTCATATTGTTATAGTATTCTTATAAATATGTTGGTAGATATAACTTTTTAAAACAATGTCGGTAATTTGTTATATTAAGATTGCAATTAATCATCCTCGCATACGCATATTATTCTCGGTAACTACCTCCCATTGTTTCAACGAGTAATTACGATAATGGATTAATTCACTGTTGAATGCTTATGAATTTGTAGTCCTTTCATTCAACATGTCCTTTATGCGCGTTCATGCCAGCATTCATTTCATACACTGATTAAATTGTTTTGATTTTATTATCTTGATTTACGTTGTAATAACAGAAAACACGATGCACATTCATTCTTTTATATGTGTCAGTTAACGTTCAAAACCAAATTTCAATATTTGATAAATTTTTAATTTCATGAATTCAGAACACGAAAAGGAGAAAGTTTAAGTTTTAGTAAAATATACTATTAGAAATTTAGACTATAAGTAGAAAAAGACTAAATGTAAGGGTACATTTGATTGTAATTTGTAAACTGCTTTCAAATTTCAGCTATTTTTCGAGATGTTTACCTGTCATTCTTATCATTCTATGCAAGAGAACTTACAATAAATCGAACACTACTTCTGAACAACGATTTTTAATATTTTATAAACACTCATCTCCGCGTTAAAGACAAAAAAGTAATTTTATAGAATATCTAGATTAATTTTAGAATATCTTTTAACTTTCTATAAATGACGTAAAATTAACGAACTATAAATGTTTTTGTACTTTGATCATATGTTTATTTGTTTCACGTTACAAAACATGTACCTCTTTTGTTCAAAGTAATATCTCATATTATTTTAAATAAACATAAATTACCAGTGGTCATGAGGAATTTTTATCGATAAATCCTGTATGATTCTCTTTGTGATATTTTATGAGAATATATGTAGCGTTACTCTTGTTCTCTTTCTAATTTATTTTCAACTGTCCGTTTATGCCCACCTACCATGTATCTCTGTTACTTGGTCCTTTAAAATCTACAGACTCATATTAAACACCATTTCCAATCTCACTGGTGGATGACACCAATTATTCACTTCATTTAACACAACTTTTACAGATTCTTTCACTTTTCACAAACACAGTTTTGCTGACGTTCATACATACATATTCTAGTGCCGATGTAAGTGTATTCACTACACCACATTTGTTGATTCTGGAAACAAGTAGACATCGTTGTTAGCACTGGAAAGTACGACTGAGCTCTGCAGCGCCGAAGGAACATACGGCGGCCACGCATCACCGACACTGACCACCGTTCTGGGTTATTCTCATATCGCCACTGACATCGTAAATATTTTCATGCCACCTTTATAATATGTGTGTGAGAGTCACTTATCCCTCTATATTTATTTTCTCAACTAAGTGGAGCGTAAAGGTTACGTCGAAGGTGACACACGTGGGATACGCTTAGAAAAGAGGTGTACGATTGTCGCTTAGCACAAAGTATTTTATGTCTGTTTGCTCACACCTAATATAATATATATATACACTTATAGATTATGAAGTGTCACAGTTCACATTATATTAAATTGAACTTTAAAGAAAGAATATAAGCAAATGTAATTTGTTTAGTGTGCAACAGTATCATTTGTAGCAACTGACAAATATAAAATGAAAGAGGGACAAAGGACGAATCAGAGACTGGTAAAAGTATAAGGAGGGGCCATTCGAAGGGCACAGGATGGATGAGTGAGACATTGACACAGGTGCGTTTTTAGAAAGAGGAGAAAGATAAGAGTGTCGAGTGCAAGCAATGAAAGGAGTGGAATACGAGGAGAGGGGGCGATAAAGACGGGAATAACAAGGGAGAGAACAAAGAGGTAACTGGAGACCTGGGCATGTTTTATTCCTCTCATGACTGATCCTCGTTTACGGGGGAACGTATTATAATGAGATGTGAAAAGAGTGGGGGAAGGATGTAGTCTTCCGCCCCTGAAAACTCTTTCCGTTTACAGATACACTCCGTAACATGACCTCTGTACACTAACGTACGCTAATATTGACCATATTATCGACATTTCCCATGCCTGAATACGAGTAGAGCCGTTAATAAATGATCAACAATCTATACATGCTAGTGTAAATATGACACAAAACCTCAGCGAAATTATTGGTTTAATGTACATATCCTCCATACATATCAACGATAAATGAACATTTACCTTGTATTGTTTACTAAAAGTTGTTAACAATAATAAATTAATAATGATTATTAAACGTTATAAATAAACGTTGATAAAATAGATGCACCGGATATAATTCATTATACATGATGAAAACTTGTTCACCATAAAAGTAGGCTTGTTCTCACTTAATGGGCGTTCACGCAAAATGAAACCGTTTTCAACGGTTATAGGGAGGAGTGAAGTGATGTAGGTCTCTTGATATACCTTCTAAGATATTAAAGATATTACATATGAAATATATTCTCTATGGAAGGCATTTTCCACATAATTTCAAAGTTTTATTGATGAACATAATTTTTATAATCGTAATTCACAAAGTTCAAGAATTATTTTATACATTCGTTGTCATATTGAGTTTCTCAAGAAATAGTTAAGACTTCAATTTGAAATATGTTTTGCAGGAAATGGAGTTCGAAACATCCTTCTGAAAAAACAGTATCATTTATCTGCAATTACGTCCAAAATAAACGAGTGTTCTCTGTGTGTCACATAAAACTAAATAAATGGATACCTTGTTAGCATTTTCGTAAGCGAGTGAATAAGAGCCTTGCACTTCTTTTTTTCTCATTAGATTGTCACTTTTTGCCTGTTTAGTATTTTAGTATTTACATAATACTCCTCATGTTCAATTGTTGTTCACAGTAAATTAGAAACATAGTACTGGTAAGATATCGAATATCGGGACTGAAATATATTCAACGTAATTTTCTAAGTAACACTAAGCATACTATCATAAAGGGTAGGAATCAGGAGAATAAATTTCAGATGGTGCTGGGATATACACGAATTATCTTAGAATTAGTATAAGTTAATGTAGAAAAATCGACATCAAGTCATCATCAAAACATTAATCGGGTGCAACATAATGATTTTGACTTCTGATATTTACATACAGTGTTGTACTTGCAACGTCTTGTCTATCGTATATAAGCGTCAGATAAGTCTGAAAGAATGCAGGGCAAGAGTTTCTTGGCTCGATAAACGATCTAGAGTTAGCACTTGTCTTCTATACCTTGAATAACTAACCGCGTCAGTAAAATCTCACTTTCCAAGTACGTTCCACCTATCATTCGGTTGTTTTAATTAATAAAATCTTAGTGCACTTGTTCAGGAACTACTGCGAAAGACGGTGACAGAAATTAGGGATTATTACATTTTATGTTGAACATTCGGAGTGAATCCTGTTTGCATATTGAACAGGATGGTTAAATTCATCTTGAAAGTTCTGATTGTAACAATCGTAGACTGAAGAGTAGCAAGGTGGTCTTAATGGTTTAATTTTGAATTTCAATAGTTTTATTAAATTTTTTTATTGAATAAAAATTTCAAAAGCAATTTTTATTTTTGTATGTGAACTATGACTTTTTTTAATCTAATACTATTTTGGATACACCTCTCATTTTGCCTATAATCTGCACTTTTATGTCTATCACAAACAGTAAATTTACATATCTACTTTCCTTTTTGCAATATGAAATTAGATCAGTGAAATTAATCTTTTTTAAATATAAATACGTATTTTACTACGAAGACTTTTATCTTTTACTTTGCATAATAGTAGAGGCACTATGAATAAGCAAAATAACGTATAGACGTAATAAAATTATCTTAATAAAAAGTCCAACAACAAATAATAATAACGGTTGTCTAATATTGATTTAAAACAGAATATGTAACAGTATTGAAATATTTCAAAATTGTAAGTCACAAAAGAATACCATTTAAAAATATATATATGTTTAAAAATGGTATTTAAAAATGTATTCTATGTACAAATTTTATAAGACGTGCAGTTTTCATTCATGTGCAGCATTGAAATTATAAATAATTACTCCTTTTAATAGTATAGATATTAATTGCCATAAGCGCTAGTAGAGTCATATTTAATGTTATTACAATCCTTTTAGAACAAGTAAAATTTGTGAACACTTATAGATGTATAATGATTGGTATATATGATTTTTGGATGACTTCAATTACAAGTAATAAAAATATGTATTAAAATCATTGTTACTAGGAAAAAATTTAAAAATGATATTTCATTTTATAAAATGTTTGCATTATATTTAGTTGAATACATTTAAAGGTAGATGGTAGTATAAAATTCGAAAAATGTGAATCATTAATGAAAAAATTACATTTCTTTATATGTTCAAAAAACTGCAAACAATACACATAACATTGGATTTCATTAACAAATAAGAGGTACATGTATTGCATATTTGTATATGGAATATAACAACTGGTGGTGTAACAAAGTCATCTATACATTACAAATAATTACTTTAACAAAACTTAATACATAAACATGAATCTCTTTTACACTGTGAATGTGTACCATGCAAAAAATGTGCAAAGTGTGGATTAGTGGATCATGTCAAATAAAGCCAACTTGTAAAAAAAATTTTGAGGAATGTTCAAAAACACAGTTACGCTATGTTGTATACTGAAGAAATGACGTGTTTGAAACATTCATATAAAATATACATGATTTACATAACATTTTTTCTCAATTAATTAGTACGTTTCTTTTTAAAGTAAGCAAAACGTGTAAAAGGTCACATAAAAATGAATCGTGTAAAAAGAGACTCAATGTATATATATTTCGTGTTATAAAGGTAAATTTATGTTTGCAGTATTTTTTATTACATAATTTACAAGTTACATCACAAATTAAAACTTGTACACATTTCTGGGAATCAATATGTAGCTTATCATTGTGTTGAATTAATTTGAAATTAACGTTTTATTTGCTTAAGAATCTAATCATTTTCTTGTAGAAGCTATTTGATATAATGTTAAAAAACAAATTTTCAAACTGAGTATACTGTTATTTATCCGTATAAATATAATACTATTTAAGGATAATTGTTTAAAGTTATTACAGGCAATAACATTCCATTTACAAAGAATAACAACGGTGATTGTACAAGCATTATCAAAGTAGTAAACTCAATATTAATTTGCTTTATATAATTGTTAATGCCAGTAATTAGTAGAAAAAATTATTTTTCGTTTATTACACAGGGATATGTTTTACAAATCACTAATTCACCGAATATACATACAACGTTTTCATAATATTACTATAAAGGTTGGGTAAAAGCTTGCAAATAAAATTTCTTATGCCATCGTATTCGCATCTCTTGATTTTGCTTTCATTTACTCAAATTGCTTTTCATACTTAAATGATCAATTCAGCCTGGTTAAAACTCTGGCTTAATGAAATCACTTGTTTGTCCATCTGTTGCATATTACTTCAATAATTTGCGCTCATAGAATTTTATCGCGACATTTGCAGGTGGCCCGACAAAATTTTCGACGCTCACGCCCTTCCTCCGTTTCACTTTCACAAAGCCAACCTGGCCACGTATCATAAAGTTGACGACAGTTGGACCAAAGATCGGCCCACGGACAGGCGTTCTTGCAAAGTTTACCCAAACGACAATGATTTTTGCAGGCGCTACAAGGAGGTCCGGCAATGTATGGAGTACTTAGTCGTTCTGGATAATTCCCTCTAAAATAATAATAAAAAAAAGTAAATCTACAACACATATCGAATTCATTATTCCGCGGTAAATAATTCACTGTAAATTTATTTTCTGGTATCACTTTTTATATTAATGCCTTTTTCACTATAAAAATTCATTAATTAATAATATTTGTTAATAATCACTATGTAAAGCAAGCTTTATATTATCAATAATGATGAACTCCACTATGTCAAAAAAATAAAACAGAACGATTAAATACGTCTATATATTTTAATCTCAATTTGAATGAAAAAAAAATTTGTGCTTTTACTATACCATGTTAGATTTATCAAAGAGGTGGGTCAATCATAATAAACGTCTCGCTTATCCCTTTAAAACTCTACTTATCAGACATGTTATATAAACAGTGTCATATTGGAAAACTATTGTTTACTTACGCTGGGCAATAATTGCAAACGTAACTAAAGTATGGTCTTCCTTCTGGACCACGCGTACCGTTACATTTGGCCCAACCACATCCGACGCGATGAGTCGAGGCCCACACCATTTGTGTGTAATGACCAATTTGCCGAAGTTCATTTTTTGCGAGAGGGCCATATTTAAAATGCTCAGACTCCAAAAACCAAGTCTTTATTGCAAAAAACCTAAAAAAAGTATTATAGAACATTCGTGAAATATGTGATTTGTGACAATATTGTCACAATAAATAAATAATTATAAATATTTATAAATACCTACTAAAAATGATTTTGGGAGAATTCAGCACATACATTTGTTTGATTTTACTCGTTCCTCAATGTACTATTGTAAATAGTATCATTTAAAATTTTCTTGTTTTGAATTAAATTGTTTTTTTTATTAAAGAATATTGTGAATAGAGAAAAGAACGCAAGAAAGAAATTCTTCTTATTATTTTGTATAGTACACAATTTTTTTAATATCAAATTTTAAAAACACCTATCAAGGTTTTTTATTGCGTTTAATCAGTTGATTATATATTTGAAAACGATTTTTTTTGCACATCATTCTAAATATATAGGTTGTTTATAGAACTTTTTAACAAAAATAAATCTATAAATATGACACAGAATGTTTATTAAAAATTGAGAAATTTTTGGTTTCTCTGATAATTTTAGTTTCTTGGATAATTATTTATTTGTCACTCATCGTATAGTGCTTGCTCGTTTTCACTCACCAGGGTACCTGAGCAGTTGAAATAAATATATTCTGTCCACAAACGCCAAATGCGTCCGTGTGTAACCCAGTTGCATTATCATGGATTAAAGCATAACATTTTTCAGCCCATTTCTGTGCAGCACTTGCCGCGCCATTATGCCATTTCTAAAAGTGTGAAGCAAATGAATTAATAAGAACTGTACCATTGTTCACTTTACACATTTTTCACATGAAATGTAAACATTGTTGTTGTTTTATCTCATATTGCGGTGATCACATACACTTTACTGCTTTTTATTACTAAAAAAATATTGGCAATAAACTTTGTCAATCAGTTATTTAATGAACAAATAAAAATTTTGATTACGAGAATATATAAAGATAAATACTTCAGAATTATAAAAAGTGTACTAGGACAATAACAACTTGATTTATGACTTGATGTTAGACTAAACTTCCTTTTCTTGAATTATTGAAACACTCATTTATAAATGTAAAGGCATGGTCGAATACTTTAATGACTAAGTCGCTCACACCCAAAATTGAAGTTTGCAAAATTGGTAAAAACAGGCATGATATTTAAAATGCCATGCTTGAAATACAAGATTTAAGATTTATTTAAATAGAATGATAGAATTGTATTTTGGTAAATTATGTTATTAACAAATAGAACAGCGGTTAAAATAAGTAAAATAATATCTTTTACAGATTGATGAGAAGCATTTAAAAACTAGTTTATATTCGTGTTATTAACAGTTTGTATTGGTGTAGTAATATTATATTTATCTTATATATTCAGCTAATGCTGAATATGTACATAATTTGTAATGAAGCCTGGCATTATTCCATATGGCTTTACTGTTGTTTTCCATCATGCGGTCTAACTCTGTAGCGAATAAATATCACATTGTTACGAATAACCAGTTTTTATGCATTTTGCATGATTTCATGAAGCATTTATGTTAGTTAAGTATTTAAATGTCTTTTAATGCATCTAATGGAAAATTAAATGTGTGATCGGCTACTCTAACTAGATGAATCGGTTATCGGATAAATCGGAATCGGTCGAACATTATGATTATCGATCAAATCATTTGTCGACAAAATTAAACAAGAAATACCATTAATTGATAATGAAACCAAGAGGTCAATTCACTACACAACAATCGTGGGCTACATATTTTTTCCTATCACTAAATGGATTATCTTTACTCTGGCTTGAGAAATTCTTTCGTAAGCACCAAATCTGATGTTTTCAAATTATTATTTGTTTTAGTTAATGTAAGAATTCGTCAGCCAGACCATGTTTCCAAAAAGCCAATGTTCTTTTTTTACGAAACAATGAGCAACGTTTTCAGAATATGAAAAAAAAACATTGGAAATAGAAAGCAAATATTTTGATGGATAAATGATTTTCTGTTTATTAAAAAAATATCGTGTTTATATCAAAACTGTTTTCAAAGACGACTGATTAAGAGGGAACTCGAAACTCCGCGTTTATTTCATAGCACTTACCATAAGAAGCATATTAGCAGCAGGTGGATTCACTCGAGTTCGAAAATAATTATGGAACAATACGATTTTTCTCTGAACCTTTTCATTAGATGGTGTTAGAATACTCGTAGGTATTTTATCACCGTATAGTCGAGGCACTAAGGATGAGAATATACTTTTTTACAGTCGTACACGATACTTAGAATGATATATTTAGTCTATTAAAACATTCGTAAATGATACTTTACTAGGTTTATCGCGTTCCTCTTCCATTAGAACAGTTGCTGAAAACGATACAGTTACGACAATGTACACCCAAACCCACTGATTAATCATCTTGTTCTGATATGAACCTGAAAGAAATAAAAACAAAACTAACGTTATTTCTTTATAAATCTTTAAATTTGTTAATTAAATTGATAAAGTACTATTATAATTATTATAATCTGTTTGAAATACCTGTTGTTACAATCATAAATCCCTGTTAAAACGCTTTTGAAAGAATGGCACAAATTAACAAAACTTACAAAGGTTGCCTCATCGATTTTATTTATAAACTATGCAAAAAATTAAAGACTTTGCAGCAATTTTAATAAATTTTCCTTTATTTTCTCGCGCACCTAATGTAGCTTTTATATTTCCAACGTACTTTATTATGACGTAAATATAAACTATTGATAGTAAATATCAACTATTAGAAAAATAAATACTCAGAATTTCCACGAAATAATTGAACTTCATTGTAAATAGTTTAAAACAAGTATAAAGAAGGAAAAATGTAGTTGCAACAAAACAGTCATAAAAGTATGAAAGTAGTAAAAAACATGTACAGTCGGCCGTAGCTGAGAAATGTCGATACTGGAAGTCACCTTGTGTAGATGGAATCATGTGGCTGAACAAATAATTCTTTCACCACTACATCGTTTTTCTCGCATATAAACCATGTTTACTTATGTTCCTTGATTATATAACAATAAAATATAATTTCAGTTAGGCAAATTATATTTACGTGATTAATCTTGTCGTATTTAAACTATCAAGTTTAATGCTCAAACTAATTTTCTGACATATAATTTCTGAAACTACTATATAAAATGTAGTAACATGTAACTTCAAATAGTAAGAACTCATCCGTGGAGGAGATATATCGTTGAGAAGGCTTTAAGTATGAATTGTATCTTGACATGAGAAAGAGATTATCCTCTCAAGAGAAAAAACGGAAAACGCCGAAGAAAGCATCTCCATAAAATATCTTATATAAAACGATTGGTTTATAAAGGGGAAAACTTGTCAATAGAAAGGAATGAGGTCAACTGTTGTACAAAGCAACAATGACGGCAGTGAAAATAATCAAGCATTTCTACATAATATAGACAAATTATCGGAAATAATTCGTATGTAAGTCAAACAATAAAAATCGACATATAATTTCTTCATTGGTAAACTTGTGTATTTGTATACATAACACAGAAGAAAACATAAG
>JABFPT010003441.1:4418-14496 GCA_022817245.1 Nixonia krombeini
AGGCCAGAACTATACAGTATATACAAAACCAAATAAAAATAATTTTTACGTTTACTTATTTACTGTTTATAAATTTTTTCAGAAAATTCAAGATTTCATGAGGAATACAATTATCTTGTCCAACGCTTTTCGAAACAGAATCTCATACTTTATGTACAGAAGTGAAGTATTCCACAATGCTTCACTTATTTTATTGCATACAAGTACATACGTTATTGCAAGTTTATTAAAATAAAGGAAATGCAGACTTCATTGAGACAGCAGACGTATTTATTTACGAAGAATTTTATTATATACATTTATTTCATTATATACATTTACGAAGAAATTATTCTTTTCTCGGAAAATTATTTTGCATGTAACACGACGTAACGCTCTTTTAGATTTTCGTTGAAAGGTGCTTTTTTAAATTGCAGTTTGGAAAGAATGAAACACAATTTGAAGACTAGGGATATCTCATAAACCCGTAGTATCTATTCAATTACTTGGAGCTTTAACTTTAGTGAGTCTTTTACTTTCCCTTCTTCTGTGTCGAGCCAAGAAAAGATAAGCTACTTCTGCCCATACTAACTTGACTTTTGGACGTGTTAATGGTCAGAAGACGATCTTGGCCTGGCATCGGGTAACAGAATGGCAACGAGCCATTCGTGGATCCTGCATGAAGTGTGGGGGGAGGTAGGAGTTGCCTGCCTTTGAGATAGAGGTGAGGGTGCGAGTGTAGTAATTTGTCGACTTGGGGAAGGTAGCTGGTTCCTAGCTGATAACGGGGGGTGGTCCATTCTCCTCTGATTCAACCCTCTCGCTCTCACCTACCTATTGTCCCCACACTCTAGCCTCACTTACAAGCACCCTTCGTTATTCTCATCGTGTAAGACGTCCAGCTCGCTCACCAGGTCTTCATTTATTATCACTCATCTGTTTTTTTCATCAACATCATATAGATATAGAGCAGAATCTCACACTGGTAAATAGAGAAAAGTGACTCTTACAACTCAGGAATTATAATTTGATTATATATAATTAAAACAAAAAATAACATTTCCCTATATTCCACATGCAGTGTTATTCATCATTATTGCAATATTTGCGTCTACTCATTTATTGATAAGCTGTTCTATATTGCTACAGGTAGTAACATTTTGCAAAGATTCTGATGAATATGTAGAGTTGTAAATACATACAACTTTAAATTAATATAATGCGTTTGTCAAAATTTGTATTGTATACATTTCAAATGTGTGAAATCATGCCATAGTTTATTGTCAATACTGGGAAAAATCGAAATATAGATTGATTGAAGAAAATACGAGAAAATTGTTTCCGCAAATATTGATACATCTGAAAATAAAAGATTCCCGTACGCGATTGCGTTTTCCAAAGGCCTATGATCCTGACAGTGTATTGCTTTAGAGTGTGTCATGTATTACACTTGCTCGAGTAATGTAGTGCATATGCCGAGTAATGTTTCACATAACTGGTATGAGGTACAATGTCTTTACACTTGATTCACCATGCATTATCTTATGAAAATTATCTTGTTAGAGCATATTTTCATTTAATATTTCAAGAGACACATTTAACCACTAAGTCTAAAACGGAGTAATATAAAATTAATGTGACTTTAATATAATGAATTAATTAAATTAATGTATTAAACATAATACATTATATCGATTTATCATTGTAACACATAATGTTTAATCGGCTATACTAATATTATAATAATAAGAAACGAATTGAGCGACATTCTAAATTGAACGACTTTCGAAAACCGTCACCTTCGACGAGTAAAGCGCGGTGCATTCCATTTCTCGGAGAACTGTGACTTAGAAAGACCGAAGAGAAAGAGATAAGTATAACAGCTACCAGCTTCCGGCAGTGTAGATGCTTGTCAGCGGAAACTTAATTAAATATCCAAAGTGGATGCCGGAATTACTACAATTAGTATGACGGCTGTGCTAGTCCCTTATTACCCAGTAAGTACCATCCGCCCGTTCGCAGGTATTACTACTTGATGTCTAATAAACGTCATCGTGCCTTCGGGGCCACGAGTTTCTTTTTTATTTTCCTCTGTTACCCGCATTGCGAAGCTTGCAGATAACGAGGGTCGCTTGTAAAATGCAGGAACTAGACAAAGACCACTCTTATTCGCGCGTAAGTCGAGAACGATATCGCACAAATATAACTTTGCAAGATGTCACAGTTCGTATTTCTCCATTATTTTACGTACTCCGCGCAGAAACCTGGACATGATACGACGTGATCCACCACGTGACTAAATCGAATTTTGAATCCTAATGATACGCATTATATTCCGTTTATTAAGTTAGTGTCATATTATGCAAAATGCAAATTTCATGGCAACATAATTTCTGTCGACAAGCAATATAAACGTTAATTTGTTAAAATGAATTTTTTAAGTTATATGTGAAAATGTTTTACATTAATAATTAGTGGAAGTATCGTCATTTTAGTATTCATGAATGCAAATTGTTACATCTTGTAAAATATCTGTAGCTTTAGGTGTTATTGTGATAAACAAGGGGGAGTGTTAAACGGAAATTATGATTCCGATGTGAAATCCCTGCAAAGGAAGAAGCCAATCTCACGACGAATTGCAAATAAATATTAGGTCTATCACGAGAGCTCGTCTGGACCCTTCGGAGAACAAACCGGAAATTTCTAAATTAACTGACTTTGCATGTGAACTTTAATATTCCTCATCGAACGACAAACCATCCCACTTTCTAATTAAGGAATTACTGCAGGGAACTTCTGAAATTAGTAGAGTCACTAACTACAAATACGTAGTGTCGCAATGCATTTTATATGTATCTTACAAATAATTTTTAATTAAAATTGTACATTTTATGTTTCCAAAGTAGCTCAAAATAATTTTCAGGTATAAATGATCGTACAAATGAGCAATATAGCAGAGTATAGAAAATGTAACTTTACGTTGTACAATTAAATGTGAATGTTAATGAATGCTTTCTCAAACATGGTGAAAATATAAAAGTTTTGAGTACTTTTATCTTTTTACGTTGCACTTGTACATATTACATGTTAATCTGATTATGTATTTTTCAAAATACTATAATTTTTTGGTCGGATAAAGCTTCTTAGACGAAACGAGCAACCGGCATTATGAATTAATATATAAGCTTCCGCTTCTTTCAATGTGCATCGTGCTTCTTCAACACCATTGTGCAATTTTAATAGAGAATCTTCTACTTACGAAAAGCAATAATATAGAGTGAAACAAAGTGGCCAGTGACTGTGCGACGTAGATATCTTGTAAGTCGGTTTTAACTTTCCTCCCCTTGTAATCAGTCATTCTCTCATCTTCTCACTTCATCGTGCAAGAAATGTATGTCTTGAAATCCTCTTTTGCGTTCTTGGTATTCTCTATTTCAACACCCGAGCACAACTGAAAAAGATTAAGAGACTTTCTAAACCGTGTAATATTTCTGATGAAAAGCATCGAAACATTAGTTTCGATGCGTAACACTTGAGATTAAAATTACCGCCGTTTGATCATTGAAAGGGACGCAAATTTATGTTTTACAGTAGGTGTTGAAATAGAGTGTAATTTAATATTAAACACTTAGCATATCAGTCTATTTAATAGATAATTGATAATTACAGTATGATCATTATACACCTCCTTCATTAGATTATCATGTTCTGCGCGAAGCACGATTCAATCACGAATTATCTACTGCAGTATCTACATACATAACAGAATAATAAAGGTCTGATATCACGTTGAGAGATACGCGAAACATAGAATCGACCAGAATACAGTGTCAAATCCTGCCCGAACCGGTGTATTAATGCGTTGAGGGAGTATGCATACAGCTACGTTGCTACTCAGATTATTAGCTACTACATTCGAATATGCTAACTTTATTTTACAATATTGAACACATTGTAATTCTTTAGTTTTTACATACCATTTTTAGGAAGTGACCGTAAGTGTTTCTATGCTCAAAACTATTGAAGTACTTAAAAAAATCACATTTATCAATATTTATCACTAAATTGCAATTAATTATAAAAATTTATTCTCAATACTTGTTATAGGTTAATGGCAGAAATGATTTGTATAGAATACTATTATTGCTATTCTACACTTTGTCATTGTCAATTGACAATGTGAAATGGAAATGTAGCTTTTTTATTTTTCAGTGACATTATTTCATGACAGTAATTCCTATGCCAAAATAATATATGCGAATATACACTGTGCTTCTTCACCGTGATTATCTTTCCCTTTTCGACCGCATTCAAATATATATCTAGTTATGTGCTAAGGATGTAAATATATTACTATATTTTGTTTTAATATTGAAGTTACTCCATTTTTCCGCACATTACCTTAAAAGAGTATTTCTTACAAGTGTATGCTAGTATGTGCAGTAACGCTGCTTTATTGTTTTCTCGGGATCCATAAATCATAGAAATAAAAATGTGAGTTTGCATAGAGATGCTCATACCGTTAAAAGTATGATAATGAAAGGTGATTTGACTTCATAATATGTTAAATTGGCATCTTCTGGTGTAAAATAAATAATAGGATAGGGAAACTGCTCTTTGCAACAGGTACTATCAATTTCTTTGTAATAAGAACTAGAAAATTTTGAAACCTTTTTGTCAGCTTTACTATAAATAAAATAAAAGAATCGAATAAAACTCAACCTTCATTCAGTAGAATTTTAGAATTACTCTATAAAGTTTTGTTAGATTAAAAAACATACGAGTGCAATAAACTTTGCTATTGAAATGTGTCAAACAATATTTATTTACACATTATTATTCAGAAACATTGAGAAATTGGAATTCAGTCACGGTGTAAGAAAACAAATAAGCAAATACAGAAATTGACCGTTTCATCACTAGTAAAATGTATTTCATAAGATATTCCTTGCGGTTGAACAAACAGCAGTATCGAGGGTTTGCTTTAGATTATTGCGATCGTTGTTGGTTACTGTAAGAGCACATGTTCTCAAAGAAAATATATTTTGGTTAAGATATTATTTTTAAAAGCTCTTTTGAAACTTTCTATACTTCTAGAATTATAGAAACATATTAGAAATAATGCATGTGGTTGTTGAAATATCAAATATTTGACAGAAGTGTATAACATAATGAAATCCATTATCGGCAAATTTGGTAAACATATAAATATTGCTACAAATTATAACATTGTTTTGTTTATAAAATTGAGATTGAAATACTGAGTTTCATATTACTAATGACAAATTTTATTTTCTAGCAACTGGAATATTAAATAACGGAAGATGAAACGCCAATTTATGCAGGTATAGAATAATATTTATTTCAATACATTATGAATAAATACCTATATGTGTATTTTCAATCTGACACGACTCTATCATTTAAATGTTCTTTTGTTTTTTATAAAAGATATATTTTAAGGATAAATAGTTTATTTTCTATAGTACGCTTTTTTGATATTAATACGCATGTACCAGTACATATACTTTCACGTTTTACCTCTCATATCTGGTTTCTTCGTCACAAGTATATTCTAGAATTAATAACGACGATGAAAAATTTTTTGAACTGTACATTCATGTCTTATTGTACATGGAGAGTACGATGTACATATCTTTCCTCATTCTTCTGTATCCACATGATGTTTACCTATCTTTTTTCCCTTAATTTTCTCTAACCCTGAAAAAGGGAAGTTTTCTTGTTTCCGTTTCCGGCTCTTGTGTTTTAATCACGCCGCTACAAAGTACACCATTGTTTCCTATGTATCATTTCAAGAGCATATTTGTCGGTATAAACGTTTGTGTACGTATATTTTTTTGTCAAAATAATTGCACATACATGACACGTTTAGCTTTCATTTGTCATATTTCTATAAATTGGTTCAACCAACTGCAACCAATACTCAAAAATGTTAAATACGTTTAAAATTTGTGTAATTGTACATATTTAAAATATTAACAATATACAAATCTACAGTTAATTTAACAAAATAACAGTATGAGTGTCAGTTATATGCTCTGCTCTACAGGTTAATAGCAAAAGATAATAATTCTTTGGAAAACAGTTGGATTGAAAAAGCTTATGTTTTCATAGTTTGTTACTTGTTGTTATGTTTTACAGTAAAATATTAAGATGGTGTTAAGCCTGTATTATTGCCAAAACAAAATATCCTAAATGTCATTTATCAAACCAGCACAACTATTTACTACTGGCATGTTTATGTCACTGGGGTTTGAGTTATTCATAAAAGTAACACGTTGATTACGTTGCGAGTAAATGACTCGGTATGAAAACAAACGTTGAAATTAGTTTAATATAGGGCGTTCAGTTACTACAATGATAAATCTTGGCGCAACTTTTTCGTACATTGTTGATTTCACGTTTCTCCAACTCAAAGGATCGCTTTGCCGTTCTGAAAAGCATGGCAAGTTAGGGTTCCTGAAACTTGGGAAATGTCCTCGTTGCAGTCCCAAATTGGTTTGTAATTCCATTTCGTTGGATGTGCGGTCAGAGTGCATTGGTACTGTCCGAACAAGGAACTATTGGGTTCGAGTTTTCGACCTAATCGAATACACTCAAACATCAGACATTCGATATTAATAACTGAATCTCTGTTTATCTAACCAAACGTTATTAGATCGTGGCGAACTTCCGTGTGCACAATATTTCCTGGCAAAAACATAATTTCCCACGATACTCGCATACATCAAAAGTGATTTCGACGAGCACCTCGGCAGGAAATGCCATCGCGATAGTAAAGCGTGACGAACGCAAGGGTGAGAGGGTAACACGCAGAAGAAGAAAAGTGTAGGAGTGCGAGGGAGATAGCGAGCGAGAGTAAGTGGAGAGAGGAGAGAGGACAAGTAATTTCCTTGGTAGAAGCGTGAGAAGCATACGGAAGGTTGGCTGGTGGTGTTACAGAGGACAGGAGAAGGTGGTCCGAACTAAACTAAATAATATTGATGGCAAACGGAAATTGAAAGCCGTTAAGGTCTTGAACGTTGTAGCACAAAACGGGGCTACTGCATAAGTAAGACGACATGAATTAGGATTAGAGTAGTGTTCTTCAACGCACGCACAGTGAAATAAAATTAAAAACTAGTCGAGTATTCCCAGCTGATATACCACTTCATGGTGAAAAAGTATTTCCATCGTAAATTTGTCCAATAATAAACGTTCTTATGACTTTGTCTTAATATTTGTTTTTCTTCCATATTTTCACGTAAAATGGAAATAAACTACAACCGCGAATTTACTCTACTGGAAAAATTAAGAACAAATTATACGTCAAGTCAATCGTTACATGAATAATAATTGAAAGCTCTTAAATTTTAAATTCCCTAATTCTGAACAACTTGAATCCCCACATTTTTAGATATTGTAATATCAATGTCGACTTACTCCCAGCAATATAAATATTTTTTTATAATACGTAGAAAAAGTGGAAAATGAACAAAAAAACTATATATATATATAAGGAAGAAAAAAAATTCTAAGCTCAAAGAACTTCAACGAGAGGTAACTCTAACGCCGAAAGTTTTGCAGAACAACGCCGGTATCGTTTCCTCATGCAAATTCGACGTCAACGAACGAGAACGTATAGCGAAAATGCTGAAAAACGGCCGGCTTAAAATATGCGAGTGTACCGCCGACGATAGGTGCATGACTCTTGAATCGTGTACGTATCGTACCGTTCTGACGTTTTAACTTTTGCTGTTTTACCGGTCATAGTGTTATCGTTGATCGCACATTTCTTTAATTAAGGTAGTCTCTGGATTTACACTTTATTTACACTAAGTCCCTGTTAAAAGTTCGCCGTTAAACACGATGGAAGGAAAATATCACGTAATACTTTTGCTGTTCCGTTATTGTAATTGGATTATGTACGAAATATGGTAAAATATCAAAAAAGAAAATTTTCTTATTTCGATTGTACACAAACATTCATTCTACAATCTATAACCAAAGGCCTAAAAGTAATGATACACTTTCAGGAAATATATACATGGAAAAAGTTCCTACAAAAATTATTTACTCTTCTTGACAAATAATAACATACAATTGGGGAGAGTGAATCACTTTTACATGTTTTATTTCCTTTTTGTTATATTTTTATCTTTGCATGTGAAATTGTATCGTTAATGAGTAGCAATATATAAAAAACATGTGAACATATTTGAAAAAAGGTCTAAGAGATTAAAATATTCCATAAAACAAAGACATTACAAAGCATGTTTAAGGAAAGTAAATAATTCACATTAACTGTAGAGACTTTACCCCAAGTTAAATGATCAAGGAGAGAGCTTGATTAGTAAGTAATGTCTATGTGGTCTGCAGGAGTGTAAGATGTATAATCCAGATAAAGGTAATTTCATCGGCAAAGGAAATACAGAGACAATTAGTAACGCAAAATTAGTCGACAATAAGATATCATTTATTCTTGAAGTAGGTATGCTTTTATACATCAGGTTTCGGTGTAATATACTGAAGAGCACTTGCAGCATTAAATAAATTGTAAGAAACGAATTACAATTATGTTTGACTTCTTTAAAAAAAGGTTAGAGAATTAAATTGACCGCGCATTGATAGAAATTAAGGAAAAGAACGTAGAAATAAAAAAGCAATTTAAATCAGTAAGACCGAAAGATATAACACAGGGAAACCGAAAATCGTATAAAAATATGAAAATAAATATTAATTTAAAATTACATAAAGATTTGTTAAGGATGAGATAATGAAAGGATAATGAGATGAAAAATAATCCAGATAAGCAGTAAACAGTACAAATGATATTAAAGAATCCAAGTGTAGGTAATGTTACGCCTACTCAATGTATACATTTTTTAAATAAAGGATAATTGCTTGATTTAGTAAATAGATATTGAAGTTAAATTGCCCTATATTTCAAACGAAGGTACAAGTTGTGAAAAAAAACACGAATTTAATAAGTGAATTTTTTACTTTTTCTACAGAATAAATATGTTATTACGATACAACTGATATAACAAATTGATATATTTTTTTGCTTAATAATATTCTATAAAATTCTCTAAATTAAAACGTTTGTAAACTAAGAAATTATAATGAAACAGAAAATGTAACAATTCGAGTTCATCAATCGAATATTTGCAATATTATAATTGATCTCTTTGACAGTAATGAAGATATTATCTTTATTATAAAAATTGTATCTCGTCAAGAAATTCTTAGTTCTTTACTAATGCCCCGGCGAAAATCGCTGTTTGTCCTGGCGGTGGTCGACTATGATGAAAGGCGAAAAATCCCGCCTTGGCTTCATTATCCTCACAATACCAAGGCCTTGCCACCAGTCCAATCCCCATCTCAACCATTTCGATACCATACACATTCACTCATGCACCCACCAATGCACGCATAATACAGCCACCCATCGAAGCCTGAGCATAAAGCGGTGCCTCGTCATAAAGGCCTCTTCAATACGAAGGAAAAAGAAAATAGGAATAGTGATGGTTGGGGGTTGTAGGAGAAGATCGAGGAGGATCGAGGAATACTAAGAATGGGCAAAGGGAGAGAGAGAGAAAGAGAGAAAACAAAGAGGGCAGCAGTATAGTGGTTGATGGTTGGCAGTCGTGGGTGAAAAATAAAAGAGCAAAATAACGCGAGGGAATTCTCTATCTCTTAGTAGGACGACGCTTTTAATTCTCCAGCCGTCTGTCTCTTTTAATCGCGCATTCTTCAACGAAAAAATCGTCTTGCCCTCTCCTCTTTTCCTATATACTTAACTGCCTTTTCTTTCTTGCAAATGATTCATTTTAAGAAGAACCTTCATAATATTACTTTATTCAAAACACATAGATAACGAAGAAAAACATTGTGCGCGATCAGCAAACGGTCTGATAAATGTGCCAAAATGTAGCTTTGTACTCTGAACTGATCTGAATTCACCATTTAGAAAAAAATGTAATACAATTATATTTCTGTATTAAACGGTTGAAAGAATATTGTGGGATAATGGCACACGACTTAAAATACTACTGTTTTATTTTTTTCGTATGTTTGTATTATTTTGTTCGTTTTA
>JABFPT010003443.1:0-14491 GCA_022817245.1 Nixonia krombeini
GCTCTTTTATGCTGCTCCCGTTAGTGCGGCGTTCATTCTATCCCCCTTCCCGCTCCCTCGTATCGTCCCCCGTTACTTGCCCTCCCCCCTCCGCACGCTTCCCTCGTGTCCTTTTTCCGCGTCTCGTTCTGCCCATTTGTATAATAGTGGTAATGTACACTGCCGGTTTTTCCTCCGCTTTCTACCTTGGCATTTCCTCCCCCTTCCCTCAAACAGGGGATTAAAAAATGCGCGCGATACTAGAGTCAAGCCTGGTGGAATCGATGAAGCGTGAACACTTATCGCGGACGTACTTCCTGGACGATCCGGCGAATCTCCCCCTCCCGCTTATACCACCCCCCGGCAGCGATGATATCTCGGGACAAAACGGCGATGGCCGTCGGACGAAATGCGATTATAGCCGGGCGAACAGTAGCAGCTGAACGAGGGCTTTCCACCCATCTCGCAACTCCATAATATCCCATTCCAGGATTGCTTCCACGGTAGCCATTGTATCTCCTTTTTTCCATTTTATTCGAGAGGATACCGAATCGCATAATACTCGTCTGGTGCGCACCCTTTCGTCCGTTGCTCCTCTCTCGCTGCTCCTCTTTCTCTCTTTCTCTTCTCCCTGTTCCCTATCGCCGTCTCTGTCGTTAGCGGGAGCCGGTCCATCACCGACAGTTCGCCGCTCCTTTCTCATTTTCGTTCGACCAATGGTGAACACACGAATTGCGAATCGGGCTCGCACATCGGTTGATGGACAGCGGCGCCAATTTGACGGTCGGAAACTTCGGTCACGCGATTCTCTCTTTTTTCCTCCGTTTTTTCTCCCCTCCCCCGTCCGTCCGTTGCCGAGTGCCGCTGAATATTGCATCGGCCGTTTGAAAGGGCCGTAGAGCCGGGCCGCGAGCGCGGGGCAAAGGCGGTTGGGGAAAAATCGACGTGCAAACGCCGTTGGTTGCGTTGCCTGCACATCACACGTCGGTCAAACGCCACTCCAGCTACGGCTTCGATGAAAACGCTCTGCTTCCAGCATTGCCGCCTACCAGCGAATTATTTATCTCCGACGTTGCTGCTCGGAACGATTCGATCGCTCGACCGATTCGTCTCGAAAACTGTCTTCCCGTTCCTTCTAACTTAATCTAACCTAACCAAACCTGCCTAGTCACGAACGCGAGCCCTCCGCGGGCTAATTACGACCGAAAGTCACGCCGGGACATTTTCCCGTGGAATAATGACCGGTGGAAGAGCGGCGGGTATAATTGAATCGACCGAGGGCGCTGCGGACGATGGCGAGTCCGGTTTAGTATGGCACGGTCGTTGCCCGATCTAATCACAAGCCGGTACCGTCGACACGCGCCGCGCTGATGGCTTCATTAGGCGCCGTGACGCTTCCCGCATTTTGATCCTACTTTTCCCCGAACACCCGGCGACACTCGCATTTCTCCGGGGACCGGAACGAACACACGAGCGAACAGTGTCCGCGTCTACCGCCGGCCATTGCGGCCAAACCGCGGCGAGGCCGATACTCTCTCGTTCGTTAATTCATGCTTTTAACAGGAATCGCGTTTTACGAATATAATAGCCGCGGTCGAAATATCCCGATGAAAATAAGCGAATGAAAGTACACTCTATTCTCGCGATTTCGAAGGTGCAAATATTTTCCCCGAGTCTCCAGAAGCGTTGTCAAGATCGGTATCGCTTTTAAACTAGTTATCGGATAAAATCGTAGGCAAATTGTACTCGCGAGTTTCATTTGCCATTTTTCAACTATGCACTATGCGCATTTTAATAGAAAGCCGGTCAATCGCCATCAGGCGGGGGTGAATTTAGTCTGGGGATGCTGATAAGAGACTAATCGAATCATCAGCGGCGAAATCGAGGCGTCAGAAACGAGGCGGTCGAACCACGCTGCCATTTTACTATCACTTATTTTCTCGGTAATTTAGTTCATTAACCGACCGGCTCTTCTTCGACTCCGGCTTGTTCCCCAATTAAGTGTGGCTCGTCACTGGAAAAGAAAGACTTTCCGCAAACACATCGAAGGAAACGAATAGGGAACTCATGGGAAGGGAATGGGAAAGGATATGATCGATGTAGTACACAGTTTCATCGATCACGTTGCGACCCAAATATTGACGCGAGCGGGAACACCCGAGCCTCGTGTCTTTTCATAGGCGTGAAATTCCTCGGAAACATCACGGCCGAGTCAGCGCCGTTCCAGGTCAAGCGGGTGTGGGTGGTGGCATGTTTTTACGAGTGAGCGTGTAATGACGAATAATGGAGCCCTCCTGGGTGGAAGGATCGGGTCCGATTCTCATTCGAGAATAGTGACGCGGGATGACTGATGAGTATGGGAAACGTGGAGGGAGCGAGAAAGAGATAGACGAGGGATGGAGCGAGAGAGAGAGAGAGATGGCGAGCGAATCAGACCGAGCAGGTAGTTTCCTGCGGAGGCCACGTCCCGATTTCCTGAATGAAGCAGCGCGAATGAAGAAAGATTCTTCTCATCCGCTTCTCTTTCTCTCCTCGCTCCGGGACCGACAGCCTCCCGCCAGCTTGCGGTTAGCCCGGCGAGCGTCAGCCCCGGTGGCCCCTGGTGCAGTGTTTGTAAATATGTGTTTCGCGCGACCGTGAATGTCCCGGCGACAAACGTCGCCCCGCAGGAGAGTGTAAACAGCGAATGGCCAACAGATCTCATAATAGGCTTAAGGTGCCTTGCAGGGAAACTCCACGACTCCTCCAGGATCCCCGCAGGATCCAGACACGGGCTGCTCGTGCATACACGACAGAGATCTCAAACTCGCGTGATAAAGCCGTGACATCCGTCCTTAGCCGAGTTGTCGTGCACCTTTTCCCAACAATCCATCCATTCTTTCCGATTCTGAGACGATCCTTTAATCGAATCTGTTAGAACACTGTGGGAGCACGATTCGGGTCCTTAAACGGAAATAATGCAGTTAAAGGAGAGAAACTGTGGATGGAATTTCGCTGTGGAAAATTCATGTCGATCGTATTAAATCACACGAGGCACAAATCGAACTAAGAGAAAACGTCATAAATAAAATCTGCTTTGTCGAGACTGACGTGGCTGGGTAAACAAAGGGGAAATGACGATGGGGCCAGAAGAGCAAAAAAATGCCGGGAATTGCAAGGTTGGCGAGGACCAACGCGATTAGCAGCGCTGGTCCCCATCACTTCGGTCATTGTAACATACGAAATGTCGGTAAATAGACAGTCAGTGGCATATGATGATGGTCACGGTGGTGGTCACCCCGGTGTTAGAACACCGCGTGTCGTTACCCATCCCTTCTGCCTTATTATTCCAACGTCCCTGGTTTCCAATTCTCAGTTTCATCCTCCCTGGCGACCGTTTTACACGTATATGTTTAAAAGAAAAGCGACAACACCCGAGATAATTAATCCTTGCCTGCCGGCAACCGTCACGGACGGTGTTCGATTCTCATCCGTTGGTGGCGATTAAAAGTATTTATTTGACTTTCATTACTTCGCCGATATTTGCCCGAGTGGGAGTCACGGATAAGCTATCTTGGTCACGCGCGGTGGACTCGTTCTACGCCTCGACGAAGCTTCGTCACCAAGACGAGTGAAGAATTTTCACGTGTACGAAGAAACCAGTATTGCTCCTGGGGTACGTAAATGGCGTTATTAAAGCCGTCGCGAACGCTCGGCTTATCGATATGAAGCGGCCTTTAGCGTTCGCAATAAAACCAAGCGGACCGACAAGATCGGTATGTCGATGGCGTTACATTGTAAGACACTCTTTCCTATCGAGCGTCGCCGAGTTCCGAAACGAGATTTCTGTAACGCCAAACGACTCTGGTTTATGACTCCCGTAACGATTACGGCGAAGAGGATGCGTTTTAAAAGTCGGCGCGAGCGAAGAACTTTTTTATAAGCTCGCTGTCCCGACGTCGGGGAATGACGAAACGAAGGGAAAAAAGGAGCGACCTCTCGCGTCTTTTACGATTTGTTTACAACGCGGTATCCCGGCGCTGAAATTCGTTACGGATGGCCGTCAACTCCCCCGGACACCAATCCCGGACGGGTTTTATCGGACGGCTGTATCGCGCGTCATTTTTCAATCGATGGGAAACAACGTCGTCAGCCGGTCCGAGAGCTTCATTAAACGGGACCGGTCGTTATCTTATCGGCGGCTGTTTTCCCGAAACGGAACGTGGCGTGTCCTGCGTCGCTGCGTCTCGGTGGCCGTTCCCGCGGTATTTTGAAAAATCGTCCATTGTAGTCGAAGTGAAAGGCGGCCGTAAAGCACGTCGTACACGGCGGAATCGAGTTTTCAGCTTCGCACCTCATTACCCGGCCGGAATGACTACGCCGTGTAAGCGCTCGAGGACTTATCTTGTCTGACGGCAGCCGTATGGTTCGAGATTCGTACTTAATACCTTATCTTGTTAAGCAGTGCGCTTAAGATTGTCGCGCGTCTGCAGTTAACCGTTTTGCGCTGTATAGGCGTGCTGCATTGTCTCGGGCCACCTCGAACAGGTTCGCGTGGGCGAACCGGCTCGTGAATGACCGTTGGTCACTCCCGATGGCAGCACCTATTGGACTCGGGATCGACGAGTCTTCGAAGACGCGCGGATCTCCGAGTAACGAACGCACGTTCGTTACTTTACCCCGTTATCGGGATATTCCGTGTCTGCGGACTGTTGATTTTTATTGTGAACGAGAGATAAGATCGTTAACGGTGATTTACGGGCGGGCCGCGACGGTACGGAATAATGAAAATGAAAAAAGTCGAGGGACGTCGTAAATTTTTGATGGTCGCTCCGTTAAGGCCCGCGGCTCTGGTCGTAAAATGCGAGTGGAAAAGTGTCCCTTTGATGATATGACTTCTATCGCCCTGTTTAACGTCACGGCCTCGAGATTACCATTCCGACGGCTTTCAAAAGCCGCGTTATGCGTCGGGACACTCGAAAACACTCGACGCACCGTTTAATTATCCGCAGATGTCTCGCCAGTCGCCCTTCCGATTCGCCGCTTCCCAAAGCCCCGATAACCGTGTATCTCGCTTCGAGATACACTCATCCAGGAATCGATCGTCGAAAGTCGGGGAAACAAACGTGTCGGAATATCATCCACGAAAATATCGTGTTTCGCCTGATACAAATTGAAACGTAACCCAGTCCAGCTTCACCTTGACGGGGCGTTCCGTTACAAAGGAACGTGAAAGCCGCGGACGCGTTGTCGCGATGGAAAGTGGAAAAGAGTCATCTCGGCTGGGTCACTCGAGCGACAGACCGACCACCCTGATCAATGGCAAATGGTTACACAATAAGGGACCGAGTCACCCTGCGACGTCACCACCCGCTGTTACAACCTTTCAGCCTCGCTGCTCCTCCGCACAGCATCACCTAGACAACCGTCATTCGAAATACGTCGCCCTGGCGAGCCTGGGCGCGGCCGTGCAACAAATTGGACGAATTTCGACCTTCGGGCATGTACGTCGTCCGGTAAGCGCATAAATTATGCCCGAGAAATGGCCTCGCTCGATTTCGAGTGGCAAGCTTTGTTTTGCGGTCACCATTCTCCTTTCTTGTTCCTTCCACGAATGTAGCTCGTGTTTCCACGACTATGGCCCGTAAAGACATCTCGCGGATCGCTACGCTGCGGAAGGCCGAACGACACACGCTTCTGCTTCTTTTCACTTATGGACAGCTGCCGAAACGTTTGACGCGCGAACGCGCTGTTTACATTCGGCCTGACTTTTCAAATGGGTTGTCACATGGCCGTTCGGGGAACAGTGCGTCAAATTGTACTTTAATACGTACTTGATTTACAGCGCGAACATTGTAGATTTTATTACTTTCCTGTGACACAGCAGACGTTTGGTCTCTGGTACATTTTCCGTTATTGGCTGTTTTAGTATGTTTTGAACATTCCTTAAAATGTTTCTGCGTTGGTCAATGGCCTGGGTAACATTAATACGACGTACATTCTTTTTTATTAGGTTTTATGTTACCGGTACTTCAAGAGTAAAATAACTAATGACACATGTGCAACGTTTTCTTATGAAAGACTTATTTGTACGAGAAAATAATAAAACAGTTTTGTTACAGCACATAACTCTACTCCATAATAAGATCGTTTACAAACGTGCGATGATACAGAATTATTTCGGTAAGTTAGTTTTCCAGATCATTATATAGCGAGTCTTCACACATGAGTAATAGGATTGACGTGAATGACGTTCCAAACGTAACAATGGCATATAAACATATAAAATGTGGGCGATCAATTTTGGGAAATGGCAGAGTCTATTTGATTCTTGAGCCGAAGTGAGGCAAATGATCACCGCTGCCAGAATTTCCCCCAAGTAAATGGGGGAATGATACCAAACACGGTTGCGCATGACCACATATGGTCAAATATGTTCGTATTTTCCCACGAGCGCATTCATCAGCATTACAGTCCTGTTACAACACGGCGACACGGACAATTCCAATTAATAATGTATACGTAAACGTGAAGCGGGCGAGGCGCACGAGCCTGGACAAAGACGGATCGGTTACCTGCGAGAGTGAGCAATTTGGGCAGATCATTTTCGAAAAATCAGCTACTGTGCGGCGCTTGTCCGAATGAAAAATGGCTTTCTACGGCGACAGGGGAAAATGGTGAAACACGGAAGGACGGCGTGGAAACAATCCGAGGATACTACTAATTCAGGCTGACATAATTGGGGGTGTTTGTTACCTGGCACCCTCGCCGGAGCAGCACGAACGTCTCGTATAAGATCATATAACGAAGCGAGGAACATGGAAAACCTCTCTAAGCGATCCTAAGATCCGATAGCCGACGCTATCGGCATTGGATAGCTTGTTGCCCAGCATGCCCTCGTCCTCGCCCTCTCTCCTTTGTCTCCCTTTCTTTCCTGCTTCACTTTTTAATCCTTCTTCTTTTCTCTCCTTCGTGTCTCTCTCTCTTTCTTTCTTCATGACACTCCATCTGTCTCTCTCTCTCACTTCTTATGTCTCACCATGTATACATCTCCGTCTTTCTGCCTCTCTCTATTCTTTACTTATAACTATCCCTGTCTTTCTTCATATTCTTCTCATTATGTATATCTCTGTCTTTCTTCCTATTTAAACTTCTCATTATAATTATCTCTCTCTTACGCACACATTTTACGTACTCCCGCTACCGCTGCTCACTTTCCTGACGCACGGCGTGCCGAATTCTGTCCACCAACGAAAAGTCCCTGTAACCGAAATTTTTATCGATACGATACATTTGTAGGCAACCCGCGATGTTCAGGTGACTTCGAAAACACGCGCGCGCGCTCATACGCAAAACGATGACCCGAGGGATAAGCGCATGCATAGCTGCCAGACATTCGCCATGGGCGAGACACAACGTATCTGCTCCGTCTTGAAATACACCGAGAAATTCGTGTACACCCGATGCCGACTAAGTTGAAAGGAATGCTCGAAAGAGTCCGCGCGATTTCCAAATATGTCCGCTACATCGGTAATTCCCCTTCGCTTTCCCAACGCCGTTTGTTCTCCGCCGCGGTGGTTCGCCGACGAGAGCCGTGTACGGCGGGCCTTTCCATCGTAATCGAAGGGTCCTTTCCGTAACACTTCCAGGGCCGCATCTTTCAGAAATTACAACCGAATCGGTTCGCGATCTTAAATTACAGCGGCAGGTCCTGTTCCTCGTGAACAACGTCCGTCGTCTATCGTTAATTGAACGCGATCCAATTCCGCAACAAGGGGAGGGGGGAATACCGGTCTTTGATACGTCACTGAACAAAAGTCGATCGACGAGCAGGGAACATGGCTCGTCCGTAACGAAAGTCGGTGTTTGCGTCGGTGAAAGTAGAAAGAAAAGCGCAAACATCTCGATCCGTTGACAAACAGCCGGTCGCACGTATTACGGCCCTTAAGGACGCGCTATGCGGTTAATATATGTAAGCGGAAAGTCTGAAATCCGTAGCCTGTTTTTCGAAGCCTCGAAAGGATCCTGTTTGCTCTGGTACGGCTCTCCCGCAGCCGAGGCCAGCCGACGGATTTAAACTCGAGTCAAGTGTTGGCGAGCGCTGATAAAACTCGCTACATCGCACGTCCGTGTAAACCACGGGATCTGAAACCTCCCTTTCGCTCCGCGTTTCGGACCCACTCGAGACGCTTTGAAAAACACGTCTTCGCCCGCCGCCGCGCGTTTCCTACGGCTCTTTCCCGCAGCTGGTATCCACCCAGCGATCCACGGGCGATCCCGCGAAACGCGCTTCGACGGAAACGTGACGTCCGCTGTGCGAAATCGCGTTTACACCGCGACACGGT
Organism: Nixonia krombeini; assembly: GCA_022817245.1. Lineage (NCBI taxonomy): Eukaryota > Metazoa > Arthropoda > Insecta > Hymenoptera > Scelionidae > Nixonia > Nixonia krombeini. The sequence continues at coordinate 8,304 of JABFPT010003443.1, forward strand.
TCGGCCTCTTGGTCGTGTTTACAGGCCGGTATATCGTTTCGGTTCTCGTGTCAAGGCGTCCATCGCGCGAGTGACAAAAAGCGGAAACATTTCGTGGGCGCGTGTTCCGCGTCTGTCAGCGTTACAAGACACTCTCGAGGCGTGGCTGCGCTACATTTATAGAACCACTTCGCGCTCCGAAAGCTATCATTTACGCGGGTAATTGAACCGACGACGTTTTCTCACAGGCGCGAATATACCCGATACCGATCGCCGAAACGCGTATTCGCCGCGATACGAAGGCAGTCGAGAATTGCCAGACTATTTGAGATAGTTCCTCGGCGAATTCGGAAAAGTAAGTTGGCGTTGGACGAAAAGCGCGGCTAGACCGGTCGATGGTATTTATACGCAACAAATGACACCGGTGACAAGGCGAGAAAACCATACGACGCGGTGGATTTATGCCCCGCCGTCAAATGAATAGCTCACGCGCTTCTCTCGTCCATGAGACAGTCTCAAAATACTTGATATACTTGTAAGCAGTTGCTATACACGCACTCTCGACTTCGTAAGAGTTTATTCTCGTCCGTCTCTCTGAAGTATCGTAAAGTACGTGTCGTTTACACGAATCATCGATTCAACACCCTCTTTGTAGATTCCTTAAGTTTCTGTTGAATGAGAAATCGCCTCGTTCTGATACGACACGGAATTTCACGAGGTTATATTTCCTTCGAACGATGTTTATTACGCGGGAACGACCGGCCGTTTCTGCTGCGGCTTTGTCGCTGACGCATGTTCGGCATCGTCGGCACACGCGCCGGACAAATATTTTGTTGCCGAAATAACCACTGCGTTTGCTGGCCGCGGTTCTGCAGTCTGGTTGTTTATCGCGCGGCGAAATTGTTATTACGCGACAAAAAGTTTAGAGCGCCGGCCGCGGTTGTTGATACGGAGAACACTCGTTGTTGCTGTTGCAACAACCTTTGCCGCTGTTGCGAGTGTTACGCTTCTCGTAGCGACAGCGGCAATGTTATTGCAAGGAAATGTGGTGTCCACGTGTTTTGCGGAGAGTCGGCGGTGTTTGATTTTGTTAACCGGCGCTCGTTTGGATTTGACAAATTTGAGTACGCACTTGGAATGAACATTTTTAACGGTGATTTAACTCTGGTAATTAATCATCTTATTTTCGTGACTGAGGGTAAACAAAACGACGCGTGTTCAATGATTAATGTACTGAGAGCTGTATGAAACGTTCTCTAGACGTTACTGGAACGTTAATTACAAAAGCAAATCACAGGATACAATATTAAATATCACTTCGAAGCTGAATACGTTTTTAAATATTTGAATGAATTGTGTTTCAGTACTGAGACGTTTCTGCGCAAACATAAAACTCAAATGTGTAACAAGTAATAAACGTAACCTTAAGAAATCTTGACAGTGTGATTTTATAAAGCTTTTCGTTTTATGTATATTTTACGGCTTAAACGGTCTGATTGAAAAATATATATTTTCAAATACTATTTTGTTAACAGTTCCGATTAACCCCATAAATTATCGTTCTAAGTAGCTTAACGTGTTTTGTAAAGTCGATTCATTTTTTTCATCCTTTATAAAACTTTGCCTACGTGCATTGTTTTTCAGTTTCAGTACATTTCGTGGGTGATAATAAAATTATGTTTGTTCAATCTCGTTTTACCAGTTAAAAAATGACGAAGTGGCCTTCTCGTTCGAGTAATTAGCATAGATTGTTCGCCTCAAGCAGCAACGCATTTTGATACGATTGTTTTATAAATATAAACTCTACACTTTTCCGTGCACGCGTAACAAATGGCCGTTGGTCACAACACATTCATTTGTAAATCTATCATCTACATTCGTTAGACCGACAAATCTTTCTCTTTCGTGTTTGCTCGAGAGGTTTATTAATTCAAACATGCTTCACCGAAGTAATAAAAGAGTAATAAATTCACGAAATTCTGCTCGTAAAATACTTGACGAAGCTGATATTTACAGTGGGGCAAAAAGTTTAATGGAATGTGTCGGTGTAATGCACGATGCATGTTAACATTTTGTTCCGCGGTTGACCGACGTGGAAGAATTAATTCCATATTATTAATCGCCGATCTTAATCCGAAATCGATACGGAACGTTTCCGACCAGCAGCGACTCGCCTAATAACTTTGATTTAATAAATAATCTCGACTGGAGTAATAGCTGCGATTTGATTAATAACGAGCTGGAAAAGTCAAACTGACAAATTCATTTCGTCAAGCGCGAGATACTCACGCGTTGACGAACGACGCGATTTATGAAACAGCCTGTAGACCGTTTAACGATACTCCCCGAAGTAAAAATATTTTTTCAGGGTATCCTTGAGAAACAACAAACTCGAGTCGGAGGTTTGATAATGAAGCGTATCTGCCGATGTGTTTGCCAGCGAGATAAATTGTACATCGGTCCAACATAAACATCGATAAGTCGAGCGTAGAAAGAAAGAAGCAAAATGGGATTTTAAGCGACACGAAACAGACATTTCGAATCATCGAAACAAGACGACAAGATTTTGTTCCCTTTCGTGCCAGCGCGCGAACCGGATCGTTTCGTGTGCTCGGCGATTAACAAATTCTTGTTTCCTCGGTGCGTTAAAAAACCTCGAAGAAATGAAAGCGTTGCAGTAACCGCAATCATTTTTACTTATCGTGCGTAGTGAACAGTTTGGTGTGTATTTAACCACGTGACAAAGCGTAAAAATATTTGCACATATAAATTTACTCATTTTCCATAAAGTAATTCACGCTGAACATTCAAAATAACGTAACTATGTATCTAGTAACAAAAAAAATTATTCACGAAAGATCAACCCAATTTTTTCCATTCCCCCTCCCCTCCCACTACCCCTTCCCTTTCACCATAACTACCTGTGACAAACGTCTTCTCGGCAGCGCGCGACGAGAAGCGTGAAAAAGTTTGAGGACTCGTAGCGAAACTTGGTGTTCGCCGATAAAAATGTCGCGGCGAAACGGATCGGCGAAACGTTGGAAAGATCGCGCGTTGCATAAATCTGCATATTTAAGGGCGCGACGACACGCAGGGACGGTTTCGGCGGTGGCGAGTGAAGGCACGCGGCGCGCAGACGTATCGCGCTATCGGCATATGAATAATGGTCATTAAGCGGTCGTCGATGGACAGTGCATGCACCTTGCGTAGAATCAATGCGTCGCCGGAAGAGCCGCGGCGGGGCGAGATAATGCCTCGGCGATATACGCGGCGAGTGGCGCGTATACACGCGTACCTACGCGCCGATCGCGGCCGCGTGTACGCGATACGCGGCTTTTATCGATACGTTGGTTTACACACGCGGAAATGTGTCGCCGCAATATCGGCGCATAATTAACTGCTCCCGAAGAGGGGAGGGGAGAGAGAGAGAGAGAGAGAGAGCTGTAAATGTACTCAAATTATCGGCGCGCGAATCGTCGCTCGATTATCAGCAATTGGTGCCCGTTTCCAACGCTGAACACGCGACCGTTCCCCGTGATTTTTCGCCGATCTTCAGTTTTACTACGCTTTCGCACGTGAGCGATTGCGCGCAACGTCCCGGCAAATATGGCGCTCATTACACGCGTAGAGGAACGCCGTTTCGGTAACGAATATCGCGCTGCTTTTCCGCCTAGAAATTTGTGACTTAGTTGCAATTCAATTCTCAAGTATGGCGAAATGTTCCTCTTCTTTTGCCGAAACTTTCTATTTACTAAAAAAAAATACTTTATATACACCGGTATACGGTCCTTGCTGGTAAGTACGATCCGATCACGGCGAAAGACGAATCGACCTCGTTAATTATCCCGATAAGGACACTTCGCTTGTCTCGAGGAACGATTCGATTACGCCAACCGCTGTTTCATTCCCTCAGCCACCATCCGCCCTGTCAATCCCCCCGACTCCTCGCCGCCCTTGCGTCGTTAGCGCGTCGGACCGTATCGATACGCCGGCAGTTCGATCACCGTCGATCCAACGTCGTTGTCGGATTTTCCCCCTCCAAATCCGACGGAGAGTTCGGCCGCAAAAGACGCGGCCGCGTAACTCAACCGCATCGGAATAAACGTTTAACATAAATTCGATTACGTCGGATCTGCAGCGGCGGGGCGGCTTCGAAGTGCCGGCTCGCCTTGGCGAAATATATAATCCGACAAATACGCGCGCGCTACGTTTCGTTAAGCGCGGCGTCCGCTTAAAGCGACAGCCGGTAATATATTACGGACGACGGAGGTGCCGTTGACGCGCACTTCAGATTTGTTTGGCAAAGCTTAATAGATACAGTCCGCGATCCAGGCGCTCTTGCTGTATGGCGAACTGAATTGCTTGGATCGTGTCCAACTCTCTCAAGTAGCGCTGCCGCTGATAGTGAGCTCTTAATTATTGTACTCCTTTATATATTTTTCACCAGTCGCGGGACACGTCGCGTCATTAATTCGCGTAATCTTTTCCTGACAATGAAGAATGACGCGAGACGGTTAATTGAAAAACTGCGCTTCTGATCTGTCAAAGGCACGCGTTAAAAAGCGACGGAGAAGAAACGGCGCGCGGGGAAGGAGCGGACGTTTCGACGGTTGTTTATTCGCGGGTGCGAGTCTCGCGAAAATCGAAGGACTTATGAGCGGCGGTGATTAATATTCGCCGAGGCGGCCTGTCCTCGAGTGAATGGGGCGGGATGACTCGCGCGATAACCCTCTTACGAAGAGCGAGGGGTGGGGGTCGGTCGATGGGACCTAGCGGAATCGGGTAAAGTTTGTCGACGGCATTAAGTCACTCGTGGTGTTATTTATTGCGGAGGTTGGTACGACCTGCAACCCTTACCGCACAGTTTGTCGCTCAGAGTGGAAGAGGGAGTGTCGCTGACAAGGCCGACTTTAATGAAAATTCGTCCTTCAACTTCCACGCGCGTCGTCTCCCGCTGCGTCAAGTATCGGCTTATCTCCGCCCGTTTCGTAAAATGTACCGTGTCCGGCTCCTCGTCGCGTTTCACCCGCCAAACTTCGGGATGTGCAGCCGGCTTTTGTAAAGTTGCGATAACGATTCCGGAAGCGAAAGTCACAGGTAACTGCGGACGTCATTTCAGGATCGCAGTTCCAACCAAACTCGACGGAGATAAATCTTCTGTAGAGTCAAATTTTCGGACCGAAAATTGGTACGAATCGGTTTCCGAAAACACGCGAGGAGCCGATTTGAGTATAACGGAAAGAGATTCCACGTGACGTTTGAAACCGTACGATGAATGAAGCCTCTGACTTCGGTGTCCTCCTGATTGATTAATTTTAGCTCGCGCTCGTAAAGCGCGATGTACGCGGTTACTCCGGATCGGCCATGAATGGCCAGCCTTGTTCGGAGAGGTTCGTTCTTTCCACGTGCGGCGTTATCGATTTTATTGCTTTATCGCGATCACGTGTGCCAACAGCGCTACTCTTAACGGCAAATCGTGCTCGTGACCGATTTCCATGAAGGTCCCAACGATATTTGAAAAAATCGGCAACGTTGACAATTTCAACGGATGGAAATAATCGTTCCTTTCTCCGTCGCGGATCGCCGTGTAGAAAAAGGAGCCATAACCAGTTTCGCGATAACCCTCGACTAATACGATTACCCGCTTCTTTATGAATGCATCTGCGAATTCGGCAAATTGTTTCCACGGATAACGACGTTTACGAGCTTTTCGTGCTCCATTGGATGACACTCCGGAACTCCGACCGTTGTCGTAAACCTCGCCGGCAGTGATGGTAGACGTTAATTAAGTTTCGTTAAGAGTTTGCGGAGCGGCTGCTCCGCTCTCTTTCCTCTCTTCTCTCTCACCCCGCGCAATAGTTACCTCTTCCTCAGCCACCGCGCTCCCTCCCCCACCACGAGCGATCTTCAGCATACGCTTCGCGGCGTTTTCCGCTTTCGGAGGATTCGTGGTAATCCGCCGGTCCAATTTGCATGTCGATGATAATGGCCGTGTATTTCCCCCAACCCAGGAGAATCGCCGATCGGCGCCATGTTTTCACGTGGAGGTCCCGAAGAGGCGCTGGAACGAGTTGGCTTTGCGATATTAATTGTGGCGAGCGCGTCGCTTATCTCGCGACGACTCGGTCGACGAGCCGTTAGCGTCAGCCGTCCCTCAAAAAGCCCCCGCCGGTTCCCTCGTCATTTTCTTCCCGGCCGAATTAACGAGC
>JABFPT010003446.1:0-14475 GCA_022817245.1 Nixonia krombeini
CCCTTCCCACGCCGGCGCAGGAAATTATGCCGGGGCTCGGGTGGGCCGGCGCTCCCTCTCGGGCCGGGCCTCAGGTCCGTTGTTGTACGGCCCTTAGTAGGAAGGCCGGAAACAGGAACTATTGCATGTCCATCCACTGATACCAGCAAACGGGGCTTCAGTCAACTGATAAGGAGTTCCACGGCAGCTGCATAAGCCGGGGCTGGCCACAGCGGGCAGACGGGGAGCGTCATTCTCCCTGCAAAATTCTTCCGGGGAGGCCCGGAGCTCCCGGCTGAGCGGCGAAGTCCTCTGCCTCTCGATGATCTGTTATTTGAACGATACCAGATAACGGTAGCTGTCCGAAGTCGTAGGGAAGACAGGCACGACGAGGTGTAGACGGTCTTCCGAACTGATCGGACGGGTTGTCTGGTCCAAAATGCTCCAAATCGATAGTTCAATCCTCTCGATAACTTCTTTAGATCACTCGTTCTCTAAAATACTTATCCATAAAAATTACTTCACGCACACAATACTCAACCGTTTAGCGTCGAATCCGACGAGCGCTTTATAATCCATAATATTTACATTGTCGCGACTATTGACAATTTCAAGGTAATAAACTGCGCGGTGAAGCAATACCGATATTACATCTGAGCTCTGTTTCGTTATGAAATTTATTCAAAGATATAATATTTAAATGCGAAAAACCTCAGTTAACTTAATGAGTTATTTATCTGACCTGCAAGGGAGTGCTTTCCGGCCATCCTCGAGCGTGACACTGATTCCTCTTGGACACAAAAAAATTAGTAAAATGAATAAGATTAAAAATGCAATGTACTAAAATGCAAAGCAATAAACTATTTGAAAAATCGATAAGTTACATATATTTTTCAAGATTTCATATGCAGCAGTTTATACTTTATAAAACAATTTACAAAAAAATTACAAAATATTGTATTATATTAAGATATATATAAATAAATGTCCGAATATTAGAATACATAAAAAAAACATTTTATAATATTTGACCTTTATTTAATATCATGTAAAAAAATGGAAAATGTTTACATTGGGTTATATAAAAAGTCTCCGCAGATTTTTTGTCACTAGATGGTTTTAATGTATATATATCGGGCAAAACTCACTCGATTGTCTCAAATGAACGTGTGCTTAAAAGGTGATATTTCAGCCTACATTTTTTGTTCGTAGTTTTCTGATTCGTTGCTCGTATAAAAAGTTATAGTGATTTAAAAATGAGTGAAATATATGAAGAAATACACTGTGTGATGCTTGTTTACTATAAAAAATGCTGCAAAAAAATGCTGTGAGTAAACGAAGAACCCAGGAGTGGCTTTCTCGATTCCGTTCCGGAAATTTCGATGTCAAAAATGCATCTCGTTTTGGTCGGCCAGTCACTGAAAAAGTCGATGAAATTTTGCAACTGGTGGAGCAAAACCGGCACCCAAACTGTCATGAAATAGCGGAGGCACTAAACATCAACCACAAAACAGTTTGGAATCATTTGATAAAAGCAGACGACACAAAGAAGCTCGATGTTTGGGTGCCATATGAATTAACGTACAGAAATTTTTAATCACCGACTTACTATCAGTGGAATGCTGCTAACAAGCAACGAAACTGAACCATTTTTGAAGCGAATCATTACAGGCGATGAAAAATAGATGAAATATGAGAATATCAAACGCAAGCGATCTTGGTCAATGGATGGCGACCCTCCACAAACGACTTAAAGCCTGGATTGTCGGCAAACAAGGTTATGTTAACTATTTGATGGGAATGGAAGGCAATTGTCCATTATGAGCTGTTGCAATCTGGCGAAACCATCAATTCGGTCCTGTGCACAAGTCGACCGTTTGATCGAAGCAATCCAGAAGGAGTGACCAAATTGGTCAACAGGAGAGGTATTGTGTTCCATCATGACAATGCACATCTTTGATGGCTGGGAACAAATTGACGGAACTTGGTTGGGAGGTTTTGATGGATCCACCGTATAGCCCGCACCTTGCACCGTCTGAGTACCATTTGTTTCGGTCTCTGTAAACCTCTCTTCATGCTAAAAAATTGGTCGACCGAAGTGCCGCTGAAAGTCACTTGGCCAAGATTTTCGACGATAAAGCCCAGACGTTCTACACCGATGGCATTATGAAGTTACCCGAAAAATGGCAAAAGGTCGTACATAATAATGGTCAATATGTACTTGATTAAAATTGATTTTCAATAAAGAAAAGTTTTGTTCAAAAATGTACTAAAAAACGGTGGAGACTTTTTACATAACCCTATATTTGCTGCATATCATTATTTCTTATCAATATATCTTTTAAAAACGTATGATTTTTACTGGAACTATAAGCTTTGAGATATAAAAATAAAGATGAAAACATTTCGTAGACCGTTTCTTACGTTGGCGAGAACCTTCATCAGCGGATGGGTAGCCGGATTCGGAATGCAGCTCCGAATAACCATTGATCAAGGCCGATGATTAGAATCGCACCTGTTTAATGAACTCACAGACCTTACAAGAACGGCACACTACAGGCTAACGGCTTATCACCCAGAAGCTATCTCTCTCTCCCCCTCTGTCTCTCACTCTCTCTTTTCTTTCTCTGAGCAGTTCTTTTCGTTTCAGTGGAGTACGGTTGTTTATTTTTTCGATTCCGCTCCGTTTTTGGGAGAAACCCCACACTTAGCACCAATTTCGTACGAAGTAAAGCGGTAAGGTGTCGGGGCCGTTCCGACTTAGTTTATATTATCGGTGTGCATTTAGTGCGACGTCGCTGGCGACAACGATTTCCTTTAATTACTTTTGACTTTTAATTGCTGTCCTATAAATTGAACGGGCTACATGCTTTCGTATTTTCACGGTTTGAAAACATCCCGTTATTGACCATATGTGATATTTATGGAAAAAGTACTGATATAAGAGAGTATAAAAAGTAATAAATCATACATAATTAAACATAGCACCGAGAGACGACGCGAGGTGAATTCTGCGCCTTCGCCGGAACCCAGTCCCACGTTTTGAAACACCCCGTGGTCTACGAAAAGTTATCAGACATGTTCAGGACCCCCAGTATAGTAGATTGAACATTCGTGTGTATTAGAAAAACGCAATTGCATAATACAGTAATAGATGGCATCTTGCTGCACACTGACATGACTGCAAGATTTTCTCTCTCGTATTTACATTGAAGTGTTAGATTTGGTAAAAAAGAAACCCATTATTTTTACGTGAACTTCAAGGCTTTATTTAATATGTTCCGGTTTGTCCGATTTGGGTCAAACATGCACAGTTTTCTTGTATAATTTATTGCTAATTTAAAAGTAGCTTCATAATGCCTCTCTTATAGAAGTGTTGGTTCCTATTGGCGAAAAACTCTAGTAATCGATTTTTACAATCGTCTCTTTATGCCCATTTCTTATCACAAAGGAAGTTTTGCAATGAAAAAAAAACATGGTAATCGCTTGGTGCAAGGTCCGGACTATACGGCGGATGCATCAAAACTTCCCAAACAAGCTCCCGGAGTTTGTGGCGAGTAACTATAGACGAGTGTGGCCTGGCGTTATCTTGATGAAATACATCTCTTTTGTTCGCGAATTCTGGCCGTTTATGGTCACTCGCTAGCTTCGAACGGTGTAGTCGTTGACATTAGAGATCAAAATTTAGTGTTTGGCCATATGGAAGCAACGCGTAATAAATGATTTCTTTCCAATCGCACCAAATGCACAGCAGAAAATTCCTAACCATTAGTCCTGATTTGGTCTTATCTTACAAAAAATATATGTTACATCATTAATACTTGTAATCAATAGTTTCTTATTGTAAAATTTAAGTGTGAGATTTAAATGTGTATTCCGGCGCAGCAAAATTTTTGAACCGGGCTCTCTAAAACATCACGCCGGCTTTGATACCGCCGGCTTTGCGTGGTTAGGCACAATGTTATAATTAACACCATTAAAAGGAAGAATTTCGTTTTATGTGCAATGATTATTGTTCGAATAGTAAATCGGGAATAATGCGAGTTTCGATATTGTCGCACATAGTCAGAGTCAACTGTTCGCACAGTAACAACTCGCGCCATTCCGTGATCAACACGGTCAAGGTTAGACTTTAATGCTGGTTGGTTCACTTGTTTAATTGAAACAGGTTGTCACCTTTTGCAAAGTCCGAATCCTTTATAATGTGACATAATATTGCACTGCCTGGTGCAAGGTTGCGCAGCAACTCTAGCGCTGCCTAAACTATATCTTCAGCAAACTTAAAAAATACGCATGCACTTTGTATCGCCCTGCACATCCACGCATATAATTTTAACCAACCATCAAAATTTTTGCAAATCAACAGCCCAATTCTGATTCTTGTAAAGTCCGTTTTTCTCAATTATAATCATTCTCTCTCAGCATTGAACGGTTAACTTTGAAAAATATATACATACTAAATAAAATTAACGTACGTGTTTATCAATCTATTGACAAATATTCACCCGCGTGTAAGTTCGCATGCCGAAGCGGGCATACTAAAGAATCTTTCTTTTACATTTGTACATAAAACTTGCCTGTAGGATACAGATAACATATTTATAATAAAATATCATGCTCACAGTGTGCGTGCACCTTTTAAGATGCAATTCACTGATCAAACAAAACTCACAAGATATTTTAAATCATCGTTTTTATTCTGATACTTTACAAAATGGTGGTTGTGCTCCCTGGTTTTACTTCAAAGTTTTACTTTTTCTTACAAATTTTTCGACGCATGTCGTTTATTGTTTTGGAAAAACGTACTAAACCAAATTTGATATTATATTGATATTAGGTTGTTTGATACATTCATATCGTTCCCTTTTTCGGTATTCATAGTACATAAATAGCTATTCTACAAAGGTATAATTATTCTGACCATTAATTTATTAAAATAAATAAATTCATAATAAGGTTACTATAAAACCAATTGAGCAATAATGCAAACATTGTTATAAATTTTAAGTTTTGCTTCATTTTATTTGTCTTGTGCGTAAATTAGTAATTCACGCAAATATTTGACTGAGTATTAATGACAAATTATTCAAAAATATTGTTTAATGACATCCATTGCTTGTTTAGTAATAAATATACTTGAATTATGGTTAAAGTATTCGTGATCATAAAATAAGAAGTTTGTCAATAATGACAAGAAAATAAGCTAAATAGTTGTAAGCAGTTACAAAGACGATAATAAAACATCGATCTTCGTTATTGACTTTGTTTCATATACTCACAGGAAACACAAAAGTCTTATTGACTTTTACGATGAACGATATCGAAGACACTAATTACCTGCTTCATTACCTTGAGCATCTATAGCTCAATTTACTGACACCTTGCTAAGTATAGGTTAGGTGGGTGGTCCTTCTAGGGACTTCAAGATAGCGAGGCGTGGTTTTAACTGACGAAGATAGTACACATACACACACACACACACAATTGTGACAAAATGTTGTTACATCTACATCTTGAATTCCACTAAGTCTTTTATTTTCCTCATTACTTACGTACTACCATATTTGCAGGTGAAGAATATTCCTGTAACAAAATTTTGTTATTGGTAAATCAGATTTCCTTTACTGATTAATAATTACAACTGTGATACATTTGTAATATATATATATCATTGTTAATTAACATTGAATACTTTATAAAATGCAACAACATAAGCCGGCAGCCAACCTTTTATAAGAAGTTTAATAATGTGATAAAAATATTTGTCTCTTGGTTATAGTATAAAACTTGATTCTACCTCCTCCCCATTGCAGCTCATTATAAATAAGCATTGAGACTAAAATATACCGCACGAGGTTTTAAAATTTAATTTAAAAACTAATGATATTCTAAGAATTCATAAGCTTTTATAGTTCGATAAAAAGTTTCCGTACGTTATGAAGTACGCTTTTTTTTATGTTATACTATTCATAGTGGTGTTCACCCTTGTTTAGTGCATTGATTAATTACAAAATTTATTTAAGTGATATAAAGTGAGAGACCATTACTAAGATTTAGAAAGAATTATATAATGAATATTTTCTGAAAGCAAAAAAATATTTGTAAGATTCTATGTAATTTAAAGTGCATAAAATATCTTTAATTGCAATTTTACAAATATAAACTATTTGCCAATTGATTAAATCACATGGTAAATAATTTCAAAATATAAAAATAAAACGCTTCCTACATATTTATACATATATACATAACATGCTACAAAAATAATACGGATTAAAATTATAACATGATTCAAGGAATAAAAAAGGATGAATAATCATAGTTAATATGGAGTATTGACGTTTTGAGCACCAAGAGTGTGGTCTTTGCATTGTCCTACTACACAATAAAGCTTTTTTGTGTTAATGAGGGCTAGGCAGTTTCCAATAACATCTTGATGTATTTGACGTAATTGTTGACAATTAACGTCTGTAATTATGTTCTGACCTGGTTCTACATCCTCAAAATGGATTATGTTTTGAATATTCTACTAAGCAGAAAATAGTTCCTTTCTATGGCAAACCCTTGGCTTTGGGGTAGCTAGCGTGGTTTTTACTGGACTGAGATCTTATCTTCATGTTTCCGATTGTCATTAAGGGGTATCGTGTTCATTTCCAGTCACCACACAATCACATAAAGTTTCTGTGTTAGAAAAATTCTACAACATTCAGTGTAGGAGTTCAAGATAGGAAAAATGTATTGAAATGACAATTCTCATGAACGCGATGTCTGGAGTTTCTTATATTCTTTTTAACTATAACGCCACACTAATTTGAAAACCTTGATTCCCCACAGAGAGAGCGAGAGTAGTCAAAGGTGCCGCTCTCAATTCTTTACCGTTTTATCTCTGAAACTTGATACTCATATGATGCCGTTTACATGTTTTATTCTAAAAAATCGTTGATCAACCTAAGACTTTTGTGATAAAGAGGCCATTACAAAGGGTTCCAGGAATAGCGCTTCAGTTTGCGAAAAAAATCAATTCGTGAAAGGAAGGTCATCATAAACGTAGAGCAGTGTAGAAGACTCATGAACGATGCATTACGCCTTATCCTCGACATGGAAACGAGGCTGGAGGAGATTGAACGGTAGAGAAGATTTAGTGCTCACAATGTGAGATTGCGGAACGCAATCGCCTGATGGGATTGTGTAACTTTACAGGCGAGGCCAATCAGTATGTTTAAGATTGCGATCTTATGGACGAATAAGAATGATTGTACTGATGAATCTGTAAAACGACGGACTAAACTTCCTGTACAATGCAATGAAAGCGCTAATTCCTAGAATTCAAAACACTGTGAGAAGCGACGAAAGCTTGAAGAAGAACATATTTCTGGTATGCAAGTTCGATATGCTCTAAACCGACAAGCTCATCGAGGCTTGTTGTAGAAACTGATGAGGAAGGTAAATAATAATTAATTGATAAGAAATGTATGGTGCATACAGAAGTTCAATCGTACAAGAAGAGAAAATAAGAGTAGGTAGAGGGACACGCTACAAAAAAGTGCAAAGATTAGATAAAACTGATGTTCTAGGTTATGTTAGATTAGATTAGAAAAGAAGGTAAGAGCTGGTGGGATAGGGAATGTATGATAGAGAGAATGAAAGTGAGACAGACAATGAGCAATTGTTCAATATTCCCTTCACAATATTCCGTTTTCTCTAACTAGAAAAAAGAGACGGCAGATAAAAAGTAATTAGAGGAAGACAAAAGAAAATACAAGGAAACTTGTAAAGAAAAGACAGCAGAAGAAGAGAGACTAAGGTTTATGAAAAAAGAGGAACTGATAAAAACGGAGAAATGAGTTTAGGCAATAATAAATAGAGAAATAAGAAGGTGCTACATTCGCCATTTCCATACTTCGTACTTGAACTACAATTTGCTTTATATTTTAATAAATATCTAGGACCGTCAAAATCCGGCGTCGGGAATACAGAAAGATGCTATTTTTCATTTATTGCTTCATTATAGCCCCGAGGTGAAAACGGAGAATGAAACTTCCTCATGAGAGGAGCCGCGTGCACCGTCACCAAAGGGCGCTTTCTGGGGTCACAGTGGAGACAGAGCCTGAAGCCTTCCCTTGAGGGAGGCCGCGTACTCAGCCACTTGTTTGTCCAGAGCATACACACACATATATATATATTTATTTGTATTTCAAAAGTTTCTCTTCTTCAGTCTTGAAAAAGACTTTTTGGTTATTGGTTTTTCTTATTTCGTTTGTCTCGACCCTTCTTCTCTGATCGGCAGGCGACTACTGACTTTCGGGCTGCTCAGGCTGCCCGAGATATTTCCTCTCGAGCCTTACTGCGCGCGCCAATCCCAGCGCGACGCTGCCTGGTTTCCCCGCCGATTCTCGCGGGCCAATCACGACTCGATACGGCTGCCTGGTCTCCGTACCAATCCGAGACGATTTTTCATATATGGAAAATCGTCCGTTGAGGCTTTCATATGTTTTCGCCTAACATGCTCAATGTTTCAAAGGAGAGTCGACATAAGTAAACAGTTGTAGGGTGAAAACCATTTTTAAGAAATCTTAGAGACGAGGGATGAAGGTAAAAATGAAACAGCAGAAAAAAGGGCAGAAATAGAGAAAAATGAGGATACAGATGGGTGAGTTATATATAAGTATGAGAAAAACGATGAAAAGAAGTCTGGACATTTGGAGGACATACAGTTGTAGAAAAGATGAGAAAAATATTAAGAGATATACATGAAACCAGCGTGGTCAGGCAGTTGGCGGGAAGGTGGATTGTACAAATACGTATGAGCTGAGCAGAGAAAGAAACTAAGAACCACGGGAGGGTTATGTCAATGCCGACATTATACAAAATATACGCAACATAGCTGAAGTAAAACCAGGAAAATGAACAAAAGAAAAGGCGGGTTTTCGTAAAAAGAGGAAAGTAATCAATTGTGTATATTTTCATATTCCCGATCTCCAGAGGTGACTTTTGTGGGTAGTTACCTCCTTTAACAGCTACAAGTTGCCGTACGTTCTGTAAGGGTAGGGCGAATAATATTGGATATGGTCTAGGTGAACTCCAAGACATTTCTTTAGGGATTTTTAGAATTTTTTAAAGTTGACGCGGCGCAACCGCCATAAAATGCCCAGCTGTGTCACATCGACAAGAAGTCTTCCTTCGGGAACTGACCGAACAAGATCTGTGAGCTAGAAGCGTCTACCTCGGTGAAATCGAGGAGAAACTCGGATCTTAAGCATAAGACCTGAATTACATACTAATCGATGAGAAGTAGAGTGGTTTTGTAGTTAACTGGTGGCCATCTATGACTGAGATATTGCAAATGAAGACAATGTAGCCTCCGGGCTTCCCCTGGTTTCTCTGAAATACCTGGATGCTCCTTAAATCTGCAGTACATCGAAAAATATGCAGAGAAACATAAGACGTGAAATACATCGTTAGCGGTGAGAGGTAAAGTGATTTGGACGGTAACTCCTAACCACTTAGGAAGATATGATCCAACCGTAGACGATGAAGCCTCCGGGCCTCCCCTGGTTTCTCTGAGATACCCGGATGCTCCTTAACGCTGCGGAACTTTGGCCGAAGATAAACTTACCAGCCATAACACAGCGAGGCACTACTTGCTGTCTACCAACTGCGACAAAACCGTTGGGTGGCCGAGCTGAAACCTGCCAACCGTTATACAGTGAGGCACTACTCGGTCTCCCTGAAATCAACAAACCCGCTGGCTGAGGCATTCCTCGCAAGCGTTCATGATACCAAGCGCCGGTTCAAAACTCGCCCTGCGCCGCTGTTTACCGTACTGACCGCCGCAGCTAGCTTCTCCGTCCGAACACTCGCTGTTTTTCACTTATCCCTTCCGTACACACCTCAACATATGTGTTGCACACGAATGCACTCACCCACTCACGCTTCCCGCCTCGATTATGAATGCCTCGAGAGCTATAGACAGTGGGATGTTACACTGTAACAGTATAATACTTTACATAAGTAATAGACGTGTTTTCTATTAAACGTGAGTTAAAAAAACAGGCTGTCTGCATAACCCAGTTGTTATAAAACAGCTAAGTAACAATATCTAGAGGAAAAGGTACATGTTATATATTATGAAATATGTGCATCTTACAAAATATTGGTTTTTCTCTAAGTACTTACGCTTATAAGTACCTTGAAAGAATTGTATTGTTTCACTACTGTCAATGAATCAAAAATTGATGTACGAAAAAGAATTGTAAAATACTAACGTGCAAAATACCACTGTATCACATTTCTTGGCGTGTTTTTTTTTTACATGGAAATGTTTTTTGGGAGCGAATTAACGTTAATAATTCAACGAGATCAAGTATGCTATTCTTTCTCAGCTCAATCGGCGGAAAGTAAAAACGTTCAGTGTTTTCTAAAGATAAATTTTATAAGTAAATGATAAATAAAGATTTCAGACAAAGGTGATCGCGATTAAGCGTATCATAATTCTAATGTCGCACTTAATTGTACTTTATACTACCAATGCCAACATATTTTACAACCTCTCGAGGTGGCAGAACATTTCCAAAACTGCTGAAATAAATTACTTCCTGGCTTTATTTTCTTATATGCGACCCAATATCATGTCGGCGACATTTTTGTCATTGAGATTTATAGTTGCGGATTTATACAGTCGTGGTTTCCTCCACAGATCATTTCGCAAGTAAATTTCTCGAAAGTGTGGTATTTTTATCATTTGGTGTACTTCAGTAAGTCAAA
The DNA here is from genome assembly GCA_022817245.1 of Nixonia krombeini. NCBI lineage: Eukaryota > Metazoa > Arthropoda > Insecta > Hymenoptera > Scelionidae > Nixonia > Nixonia krombeini. The sequence goes on from JABFPT010003446.1 coordinate 10,744, forward strand.
GTTTGTTAACGCTCAACGCGGTAGATTCATATTCTTCATATTCCGTTTTTTGAAGATGTCTTTAAATATAAACCTAATTCTGATTTACACAGTCTTATACGCAATCCTTTTCCCAGGGCAATTGCTTCCATTATCCCTTTGTGACGTTTACTTTCCTCCGATTGTCTCTTAACCGCACATGCATCATTCATACCTTTCGCTATTCCCCCACATTGCCAGTCACAGCATCTGAGGCACTGAGATCAGTAAAAACGGGTACGAAAAAGGGAAATGCCATCGATTTTGGACGGTTTGGTAAAATACGGGGTAGCAGAAAGTTAAGCTGTCCTCCCATTTCTCTAACAGAATTTCCAGCTCCAGTGAGTATCATTTTGAATTTGCGTTGTTTCGAAAGTTTGTAGCGTACTCCTTAAATATTTATTTATCGCCTTAATTATTAGCCTCAATTTCATCCTCTTCTTCTTCTGCATTATATGATTTACACTCATTCTGAATTGCGTTTTAGCCTTCATTGTATTTCTCACGACCTCAGCGGCTATGTTCGCATAAAATTTTGAGTCCGTGGCCAAAACGCGTTCCCGAACTTTTTCAGTCAGCACTTTATCCGCTTTCCTTCTATCCTAATGATTTCGGTCTTGGAATATGCAATTTTACGCTCTTCGCAAGCAGCGTCTAATGGGTTGATTGCAGGATCACCTCGTGCAGAGGTGAGTTTTAGAGCATTCTTTTATTTTGTCAACCTGTTCAAAGCACCTAGCAGATATTTTTTCCTTATTCTTTAAACTTCCACCTTGAATTAGTAAGAAAATTGTATCGAGCAGTTATGTAGTTTTGATTTATCCCAATTTCATAATAGAAACGAATACACGCTTTTCAGTCATATTTTATTATATTATTTGCGAAAAAGCATGAACGTACCACATGTATAGTTATTTGTAATGTAATTACATGTAAAGTTATTTGCCGTATATAGGAATGAAGTCCTGAAAGAATGATAGTATCAAACTTGGTTTGCCATCTGGTGATTTTTCACCCAAAAATGAGCAACGATATGGTCATCCAGATCAAGATGATGAGCCATATTCCATCGCATAACATCACGTCACGTCACTTCACATTACAACAAAGCCATATCAAGGCGACTATTGATTATTATATCGAAGTTGCAGACAAGCTCAATGTATTGCAAACATGCATTCTAAAAAACTTAAAACTGTTTGACTGTGTTAAAAAAATTGATTTATGGGTGCCTCATCAGCTTAAGGAAATTCATTTGAAGCAACGCATTGACATCTGCGATTCACCTGTGAAACACAAAAATGTAGTTTTTCAACATGATAATGCAGAGCCTCACACATCTTTGATCGCTTGCGAAAATTATTGGTCTAGGTTGGGATATGTTGTCACATCCAGTTTATAGCCCTGACCTTGCGTCTTCAGATTTCTTTTCGTGCAGAACTCTTTAAATGGTAAAACTTTTAATGACGTTGGCGATGTAAAATCTCATTTAATTCAGTCTTTTGCAGTGCCTGAAAGATGACAAAAGGTCATCGACAAAAACCGACAAGAATTATAACGGATTGACACTCTGTGCCGGACTAACTTTGGAGTCTCCAGGATTCTGGACGGGAAGGGGGAGGGACTTTTTGACTTTTCACTTAGACTTGTATACTTGTGTGTGAATATGTCATGTATAATTTCGGTGTTCGCGTTTGATGCTGGCGGCGCTTAAAACGTGATGCGAGAGTTCGCGTTCCTTACATAAATCACCAAGTAACGCCTTGGTCGAAAATCGGAGTCGGGAACACCGCGGTTTAAATAGCGAGTAAGGCCACAGTACAGAATTAAAGCCGAGAATACCGCAGCTTTATATATGTTCAGCTCCTACGGCCCGTAGAGTAACTCCTATACGGTTAACACGTTCCATGCCACGCCGTTTTTGCCTAACATGATCTCCAGGCCATTCGCTGTTTTGACTAAAAATTGATATATTGTCACACAATATGTCATTACATCATCAGTCCATAAGTAATTAGCTTATTTAGAGTAGTTGCGACACCGTGTACCATATATGGTACACGTGGCGCTGCGATCATTTCGACTGTGAAAGTAAATCAGTTCGCAAATTTTCAATTAGTAAAGAGAACCTGTTGTATTCAGAATTGTTAAGTACAAAACAAGAGAAATAGAATATCTACCAAAAGAGGCAGTAGGTATATATATGCAGAGAAACCATTGTTTGTTTTTCATTTGTTTCTGCGAGAAAACATGTTTCTATTGTTACCTTTCATTAGTTTATTCTTTCATCTTTTAATTTTTTGTATCGATCGAATGATCTAACTTTTAATTTTTATCCCGTATGATAGGCAATATGGAAGTACAAGACGCAAATAGTTCTAGTTCATTTTCCAGCGAAATAGAAATCCCATTTAGTATAAAATGTTCGCGCAGATTTATATTATCTTCTGATGAGACGAGCGATGAGACATTTGAGGTTACCGCGCGCCATAGATCGAAATCCCGCCGAATTGTCAATTGCTCCGAAGAAACTGAAGATGAAGCGCCAATTATATCTGATGATTTACCAGACCAATGGATAAATCCAAATGGAAATCAACCGTCACTTATACCATTCATGGGTACACCTGGAATAACATTAGTGAATTATTTATGTGCAGAAGAAGAATTGTACTCCTTATTCGTTACCGAAGACATGTTCGAAGACATAGCAGAACAAACTAACATTTACGTGATGCAAGTATTGACTCAGAAACGGTCATGTCGTCTGGATAAATGGATTCCCACCAACAAATCTAAGATAAAAAAACTTTTCGGGCTTCTCATATGCATGGGATTAGTCAAATTACCCGAAATTAACTTATATTGGTCCAAAGATCCAATATTTGCTCAAAACTTCCCTCCATGAATAATGCCAAGAAACCGCTTTGAGATATTGTTACGAATGTTACATTTCGTAAACAATGAAAATGCAAATCCTGAAGACCGCCTGTATAAAATGAGACTAATTATCGACAAATTAAAAGAAAATTTTGCAAAATACTATGATCCACCGGAAATGATATATATTGATGAATCCATAATACCATTTCGCGGCTGTATAGTTTTTAAACAATACATGAAACAAAAAAAACACAGATATGGTGTGAACTTATTTAAAGTATGCTTCAAACCAGGATATACGTACAACTTTCAAATTTACTGCGGTCAACAATCTGGCAAAGAGAGAACAACACCCAAGGCGGTTGTGATGTCACTTTGTCAAAACATATTTGATAAGGGGCATACCCTGTGCGTTGATAATTGGTATTCTAGCATAGATTAGGCTGAAGAACTTATTGCTAGAAACACCTATCTAATAGGAACCATTCGTTCAAATCGCAAGAGAATTCCTAAAAAAGTGGTGCAAAAAAAATTACGACGAGGCGAAATATATGCAAAAGAACGGAAAGGTGGCATAACATTGATGAAGTGGAAGGACAAGCGAGATGTTTTACTAGTGTCAACGAAACATTCTGTAGAGACGGCTGTTGTTAATAAAAAAGGGTATGATGTCGTTAAACCGAAACTGGTGATTGATTACAATGAAGTCAAGAGTTCTGTTGATGTTTCCGACCAAATGGCAGCGTATAGCAATCCCTTACGCAAAACTATCAAGTGGTATAAAAAAGTAGCGTTTGAGCTTTTTCTAAACACATCAGTTATTAACGCGTG
>JABFPT010003455.1:0-14445 GCA_022817245.1 Nixonia krombeini
GGGGACGCGCGTTGCGTGGTGTGGTGGTCTTGCCGACGGTTGTCTGGAGGATGGAGTGGGGGGGAGAGGAGGGGTGGTGTAGGGAGGGAGGGGGGAAGAGGACAGGGACAAAAACAATAACGGACGCTGCCGCGGAAAGAATCGCGCGATTCCGGCGGCTTTCCATCCCCATTTTCCCACCCCTCGCCAACCACCGTCGAGGAAGTAGCGGAAACGAAATAAAAGAAGCCGCAAAAACAAAAGAGCGCGGCTACTTAACGAAACAAATTGTTGCTTCGCTGCCAACGAGAATTTAAAAGTTTCCTACCCACTGGCTTCCAGGTCTTCCTCTCTTCTTTACCGTCCCTTGTCACCCCACCCCTGCAACCCTCTCCCCCAACACCCGCAGCACCGACAAACCACGCCATGTAACGCAATTCAGCGCTCGTTAGCGACTTTTTCTTTCGAAACTCTTCCGCCGCTCGAGATTCGCTTTACTCTCATGCGGCCGTACAAGCCCGTTCCTCCCTCCCTCCCCCCCTCGGACACTCTCCCGTGCCTACGCAAATCATGCGTGAAATTGTTTTCGCACTCGCTGCCGGCCACTCGCTGCATCCGGTTAACGCGATACCGGCGAGCGTGTGTCCGTGCGCGGGTAACTGGCCTCGACACCCGCACAATACCGCGGGATTAGAGTGACTCTTTGTATACGCAACCGTCGGTTATTGAAACTGGTGAAATTTCGCGTCGTTGTCGAAAAGGAAGCAACGCCGTTCACTCAAAAAATCCTATGTAAAATTTCGTACGGACGAACGAAATATCATCGGTCTAATTATCGCAAAGGTTGCGCAACGGTGAGCCGAGAATAATCGGGTACTTCTAATTAATTAACTAATTAAGACGCATTGGCCTCTTCGCGTCGGCAACAATGGATAGAATATTTTCAAACGTTTTCAACATTCGGGTGCACAAAGCTGTTATTGTTGGACGTGAGCGATTGATCGATATTGTGTGTTAACAGAATAACACGCTCATAATGAGATAATGTGGACTTTGTAATCTTATTGTATTCGCGTTGCGTAATCGACGGAGATTCGATACCGCTCGCGTTACTTCGCATTAATTGAGAAACTTTCGTCGAGCAACGTCGCGTGCGCGACTTTTTCGACGGGGGTGATTAATATGACGGACGTATCGTTGATTGGCCGACGCACTTGCTTGTACCGAAATTCCTGAACGTTTTCTTAAAGGGTACATCCAAATTTCGAAAGGTCGTTCGTATCGTTCGGGAAACCGTAAAAGTGCGAAACACTGAAACGGTTGGCGCAGAGACATAGATAATCGTCGAGAGGGAGAAAAACGATGGGTTTTCGGGCACTTGTTTCACGGCTACGATTTTTCCCTGCGTATTTTTCGATTTCTGTCAGCCGAGATACGGCGACAGTGCATTACAATGTAGGCGCGATAGAGATTGTATAAAGTTTGGCTATTCTTCAAATAGAGCGTCATCCAGAAATATAATTCCGTCATCGTCTCGGTAACTGCAGAGTTGTATAAATAGATGATAATATAAAGCCTGCATTTTACAACCGCTCGCTGGCATAGACTGCGTTTTTTTTTTGTTTTTGCAACGAATAGTAACAACGAATAGTCGCCGAACGAGAGTATATGAATATTCCAAAGTCACGTTTTACTTCGACACTACACGTTTTAATTGCCGTTGCAAGATTCGTTTGAATAATTTCCGCAATTGTTTTCATAATCCCGGACAGCCGCGTTTCTTTCCAAGTTAGAGCGCGGGAAAAAAGCCTGTTATTGTTTACGCGCGAGTTGCAAAAGTAAACGAGGCGAATTCTCTCCCCGGCGAGATTTGTTTTTCACCGTTTGCATGAAGTAACTGCTAAGTCCAGTTGCACTTTACCGGCGAGTTCGCGCGAAAATATATTAGGCTCGAGCGTGAAACTGGTCTCTCTTATATTTTTAGTTTCAAAGAAAAAAAAAAAGAAAAGAAAAGTATGCGAAGTAGTAAGAGTCAAGCACGTATACGCGCGCACTGGCTGCAGCATGCTGGGATGCAGGGCCGGGCGCTCGCTCCGAGAGCCCTGGGCATATCTGCTACTGCTAACAAATCACAACAACAACATCAACAACAGAAATTGCAGTGGCAAATCATTGCAGTGGTAATAAACTTGAGGAACAAAACGGAAACAACAGCAACAACAATGAAAAAAAGGAAAGCGCATCCATGGAAAGCCAAATGGCCTGGCTGGCTGAAAAAAAGAGTGGGGGGGGGCGACTGAAAAGTAACGACGTGCAAAATGATCTGAAAAAAAGGGAGCCTGGCCGGTGTGCGAACGGAAACAAAGCGGATCGTGATTTGGCGCAAGAAAACGTCTAAAGGGGTTGAGTGTTCAACTCACTCGCTGCAGGGTGGACCAGCATTCTTCGAGGCTGATGTTGCCCACTCCTCCACCTCCGCCGGTGTTCCCAAGCCCCATTCCTCGAGACTATCGGGCAAGATAAGACACTCGCATTAGTTGGTATCTCTGTATGCGCGACCTCGGCCATAGATGGCGTGTGTATTTTGAAGAAAGAGGAATACCGTATCCGGAAGATGGGAGAAAAAAGTGGCCGACGGGGACAAATTAAAGTCGGTACGAAACATCGGCGCGCCCGAAAATATAAATAATTCCTTCCGAGTATAATCCGTCATGGGCGTGACGTCACGCGAGCGCGCGTATATGCGTGCGGCGAAGAATTCGGCGGCGAGAGTGTCGCGTTCTCTTTTTGGCCGCACGTGACACGACCACCGAGTGGAAACAGTGTCGGTTCGATATTTTCTCGGTAACATCTTCCCGGCGAGCGGTATGACGTATATGCGTATGGTGTATTATCTGTGTTGCGCGGGTCAAGAACCCCGGGAGACGTATCTGCATCCCTGGCGGCGTTCGTGTGCGTGAACCGGCATAGGTGGTGAACGCGTGTATGTGCCGTGGCTGCGAGTCAACGTACCGAAGTGTGTCGTGCATGAACCGTGGTCAGTGCATCACGCAGCAGTCGCGGACTTAAACAATCGACGAAATCATTCGCGGAATGCGATTCGATCGGCCCGACGAGCCAGACCGTCACGTGACAGCGTGACGCAGAGCTCTTGAAAGCGGAGCGAGAAAAATGCCCGACGCTTGATAAGTTACCGCGCGTTTCTCGGCGGCGAGATAAGGAATATCTAACTGGACTTGTGCGACACGAGCGCACTCGTAAACATGGCTGTAAAATGGTCGCGTTCGATCGCGCGACTCGTCGCCGCGGAATCCGGCCTATACCGGACACTCACCTGAATCTCGTTCACCAACTTCTCGGTGAGGGTGTCGTGGGAATCTTGGCTGGCGGCGCCGGGGCTGAGCATGGAGTTCTGCGAGTTCTGTTGCTGGTTGGCCCCGACGTTCATGCCGCCGAGCGCTCCGTTCTGGTTGATGCTGCTGGCCATGTTCAGCGCCTGTTGTTGCAGGTTCTGCGTGAGATTTTGAGCGTGTTGCTGCAGATTCTGCGCCTGTTGCTGCAACGTCTGTTGGTTCAGGCTCTGAGACAGATTCTGCGCCTGTTGCTGCAGCGTCTGCGACAGGTTCTGCGCCTGGCTTTGCATATTCTGTTGCAGGCTCTGGCCGGTCTGGCTGAGGTTCTGCGGCTGGTTCAGCAACTGTTGCTGCTGCTGCGGCGACAGGCTCGGAGTCATGCTCTGCGTCAGGTTGTGCTGCAACGTTTGGCCAAGGTTCTGTTGGATGTTTTGGGTGAGGGCTTGCGTCAGCGCCTGGCCAAGGTTCTGGTTCAGCGCTTGGGCGGCCTGCACCGCTTGTACGGTCAGCGTTGGACTCGACGTCTGGCTGGACATCGTTTGCTGCGCCTGGGCAAGGCTGTGCAGGCTCTGCGCCATGCTCGAGTTGATGGCGTTTTGGTGGTCGCCCTGCGGCGATGGCGTCGTCGGCGCCGGGGAAGACTGATGCTGACCGCTTTGACCGCCTTGCTGACCAATGGACATGGAATGCTGCTGTTGCTGCTGCGACTGCTGAAGCTGCGAGCCGCTCGTTTGGCTCATCGCTGACGCCGAACTGGCCTGCGTCTGGCTCGAACTGGTCTGTTGCTGAGTCTGTTGCTGTTGTTGCTGCTGCTGTTGTTGGTGGCCGAGGGGACTGTGCAGAGCGTTCTGCTGCTGCTGCTGTTGGTTATGCTGTTGCTGGGCCGAGTTGGGTATCGGACTGTGCTGTATACCAGGCGAATGCTGGGGCGGTCCGCGCTGCGGCTGCTGCCAGTAGTCGGACATCTTGAACACGTGCTGTCGCAGCGCGTGCAGGTTAGCCGCTGCGGATACGGCCGAGGTCTGGACTTCCATTGGCTCGGGGACGAGGTCGACCTCCGGCGAGCTGCACGGCTCTTCGTCCTCCTCCTCGTCCTCCCGCTCCGTGATATCCTCCTCGTCCTCGTGGATTCTGACGGCCCGCGCTGCTGCTTCCGCCTCGGGGCCACATCCGCTGTCGCCTTCGTTTCCTCTTCCACCACCGCCAACACCAGCACCAACACCTCCCCCTCCTCCGCTGCCTATCCCACCCCCCGAATCGCCAGAGTGGTGATGGTTCCCCGGGTGGTGTTGGGGATGATGCTGCTGGTGATGTTGATGTTGGTGATGGGGATGATGGGGCCGCGGCTCGGTACTTGGTGGTTGATGGTGGTGGTGCTGTTGTTGCTGTTGTTGAGGCTGCTGCTGGTGTTGCTGTTGCGGCTGCGGCTGCTGATGATGATGGTGGTGTTGCTGCTGCTCCAGGCCAAAGTCCGGTTGGGCTTGCGTCTGGGCGCGCAGGTCTAGGGCCGCCGTCGCGTCCGAAATCTTGAGGCCTTCGCGCGAAGCCCGGGCTACCCCCTTCCGGCGCAGCTTGCCCGCTTTTTCTCACACCGTGTGGTAAGCAGCTCGACGGCGGGCACACCTCCGCGCTTCGTGCCACCGTCACTCGCCGCGCGATGCCCGCTTGCTAAGCGTCGCGGCAGAGCCCGGAGGATCGCGGCTGGCTCACGTCGACCTACGACGACGCGTCGGGCAACGTCACTTGCTCGCCGCTAGGCTCTCGTGCGACGATGCTGCTTCCCTCTGGCACATGTAACTTTTCCCGCGACTCGGCCTCACGCGTTCCTCGCTGATCCTTTCACGGTTTCTTCCTCTCCCTTGGTCACGCGCTCCTCCTCTTCTTCCTCTTCTTCCTCTACTTCTTCCTTCTCTTTACTGACTACGACTGTGTGTCTTCGTGTGTTATGTTTGCGGCTGTACGGGTGTGCGCGCTCGCGCACACACACTTTCCAATATATACGCGTGTGCGTTCGCTTCCGCGTCTGTCACGGGTACGCGTATGCCCGTCTACCTACGAGCTTCTTCCTCTATGTACAAACTTGCCAACTTCCTCTCCGTCACCTCGTGACTGGATCGTACGTCCACGCGTGTGTCCTCGTGTGTGTAACTGTGGGTATCGGTGTGTAAGTGTTGCTTGTATACGCACGTTTAGAACGTCTCTCCTCTTGCCGAGAGAAACAGTCTTCTTGCTATCTACTTATATCCTATCGTACACTTAAGTTCAGGTTGAATTCAGGATTGCCCAGCCCGGACGGCGTAAACGAGACGGAGTGTCGCGGACTCGGTCGGAAGCGCTTCGAAAGCTGCCGTTGATCCTTTGCTTGCTCGAGGTTGAAAAATCCCACTGCGGATGCTGCTCGTCCCGCTTTTGCCCTGAGTATTAGCCCCGTTATGTATGACTGTATGTGTATGCGAGAGATGCGGTGTGTGTGAGTGTGATGCGTGTGCCACACGTTCCCGGTCGCAGCCGGGGAGCGTCTGACGACGAAGGTCTTCGTGGTTTCTTGAACGGGACGAGATCAGTCCTTTTCGGATTTCCCTCGTTGTGTCTGCCGGCGGTGTCTGTCCGCGTTTGGCTGCTTCCTTCCTTTGTCCTGCCGCGAGTACTCCCTCCCGAAAGAAATGCGACTCTAGTTTTATATTCCTTAAAGGGATTTTTATCGATTATCGTTTACCGCGTCGTACCGATCGTCGGTGATGGTAGCAGTAGTTGCTTCTTATTATCGTTTAGAGTATGTTTAATTAATATTGCACTTAGGTACACTCGTTTTATTTTGTTTTTGAACACACTGAAATATTTATGTATACGACGCGGGGTCTCAGCCGTATTCCAACGATTTCTCTCCTCCTGCTATTGTTTCCCTACGCTCTTTTTCACTCTCCCTCTTTGTCTCTCTCTCTCTCTCTCTCTCTCTCTCTCTTTCTTTCTCCCTCTCACTTTTTATCCTCTGCTCGCTTACTTCACCTCCTTCTCTTGCCCGACTCTTCGTCTTCTTCCTCGTCGCTCTTTCCCTTTTCCCTGCTTCTCTCCCCTTCTTCTCTCTCTCCTCTCGTTATACTCTTTCTCGTACGATTGCCTACTCGACGCGTTCCTCGACTCGACTACTACTCCACTGTGCTATATCCCCGCTCCAATCTGCGCTCTTTCTCCTGTTTCCTTCCACTCTCGCTCTCGTGCTCTTTTTCTGTTTCCTCGTCTTATTCTGCTTCTTCCGCTTTGTCCAGTCTTCCTCTCCTGTGCGGGAATCTCTCGCAGTAACGCGTCTCCCGCTCGAAGCTGCAAAACACAAGAAAGGTTTCCCGTCAGAGAACAGTTTGGCAATGCGTAGCGAGACGCGTCCATGACGCGATACGTTACGGTCAAGATCGAGAGCAACGATTCCTCTCACTACGGTACATTCGTTATCGCGCGATCTTCACTGTCACGCGGCTAAAGAATCTGCCGGCTCGCGGGAACGAGGCAAGTGCATAGACACTGTATCCGAGAACGGTCGTTCCGGCTTGACTCTTTTGGAGACAAGGATTTGAGCAGGGTCTCACTGAACTGCGGCTCGGTACGTCGAACGTCGAACCGCGCACGGGGCGACGGAACGACCGTGACCGAGACGACATTTTCCACAGTCGCGACCACCGCCGCGATACGAGACTCGCGTCACACGCGGACACCTCGCGATCTCAATTAACGCCACTTCGCCATCGACGACTCTCTTCTCTTTATCTCGAACCCTCTGCCAACCTTGGTTTATACCGGTGCGGGGAAAGGGGAGGAGACAAAGGGTGCAAATCGCGAGACTTGCCAATGACGGGACATGCTCTGCGAACAGGGAGAACAGGGAGAACAGGACGACTTTTTGTTTCACGCTAAGCTCGGCCGATCACATTCCCGCTGAATTTACCCGACGGGTCAATTAATTCGTCCCCGTTCGCTCGAAAGACTCGTTTCTAGTTCGGTGCCATCCGACGCCAGTTTTTCTTCACGATTCTCAATCGGCGAATTGTGAAAGGAAAAGAAACACACTGAAAAACTAGACAAAAAAAAAATAGGGTACACTATTCGCGCCCGTCGTACTCTTGATCAACTGATTTCGTGTGTTCACGTTTTGAAAATCGAAACTGAACTGGAAACTCTGTCACTGCTGACGCGATCGGAACGGTTTTTATTAAACTGAGAGTCGACTTTCCGCAATTTTGTCCCGTGAATAGATTTTCCGGCGAGATATAGGAAAATGCGGAAGATCCTCACCGGGAGACCGAGTTTTCGGGAAATGACGAGGAAAAGTGTCACGTCTGTTATTCGTCAACGCACGTGCAAACAGTCAATATTCAGCTTGGAATGTCGTATGTCCGTTTTGTTCATCAGTCAGTGACTTTCGTATGTAATCGACTTGTGCAAAAGGTAGCCAAATTTGCGATCTCGCGATTGTTCCCGGACACGTTGACGTTTCCGCGAAGTCGATCCGTCGCGGCGGAAGTAGGAAAAATCGCGCGCTGTCAAAACACCGAACACGGTTATAATCACCACTAGCGATCTCCACCGATCGGCATGAGGATCGATTCCGCGCGAAATGCTCATTACTTTTTTCATTTTTCGCACGTCATGGCCTCAAACGGCGATTTCCTGTCGCGAGCCGTCGCGACGCCGTCGCGATGGGACGGCGTAAAAAACGAGGTGGCGGACTAGGACAAAAGTTCCTTTCACGATGGAAAAGTAAATGCGATGCGGGACGGACAATGTGGCGGCTGTCACGCCGCGCGACATGCCATTGTCAATACGCGGGTATGGCGATAGCATGCACGACGGCGGAATAGAGGAGCGAGGAGGAAATGAAATTGAGGCACTTAACGACGTTTTTGTGGGGACGCGCGTTACGACGAGTTACAGGAGGCCGTCCGTTACAGGGCGATTGTCAAATTGAGCATCCGACTGGTCGATTGTCACAGGTGCCGATCACAGCCGGGCGGGCCCGATCACTTTCACTGCACCGTCGTTGTCAAGTGATGGGCACAGCCGGGTATCCTGGTGCACACACCGATCCAGGTCGCGGGTCCATCGTGAAGGCACTTTGGCAACCGTTTGCCGGGCAATCGCGTAGAAACACTGACCGGGATGACGTGCACAGGGCATGCCGTCGAGGGATGGAGGGGGCCGGTGGTTGGCAGAAGAGGGGAAAACAACGGAAAATCACGTGGAAAAAAGAGGGCCGGCGAGAGCGAACGGTCGTCACTGTCACGGCAATTACGACCGAGTCCCGGATCGCGGCTCCGGAATATCGAAGTGTTGGCCTTACTGCTGGGCACTGAACCCGGCGATCTGTTGCGTATCGGCAAAGCGGCTGTCACACACGGCTACTTCCTGGCTGGCAAAGTCGTATGTCGCGCGGCGCGAACGGCGAAGACGACGACGTGAGAAAAAGCTCCTTTTCCTCTTCCGCGTTCGAGTCCTTGACGGAGAAGGAACCGAACTGACTCGGGTTCGCGGCTCGCGAGAAATGCTAAGTCCTTCTCCGTGGCCCGGTGGTGGCGCGCGTCTCAGACCGCGTGCGTCTGACTAAAAGCCACCCCCCGTGCCTTAAAGAACGCTTTGGGTAGGGGCGTTGTCTTAGGTGGTGCGCGGCCGCGAAAATTCTGACCGACCTCGCCGCGCTTCCTCTGGGCCCGCTACGGGGCCGTGGCTCCGGTCGCGGCGGTCCCCGGTGCCGGACCCAGGGGCCCCGACGGCGGGCCAACGCGTCGCTCCGCGGCTGGCCACGTCCGTCGAAAATTCGCCGACGCCACGGCGAAAAACTCTGCCCTCGGCTGGACAGCAGTTTTCACGGCACCCCTCTTTTCCTTCGACCCCACCACCGCCGCGCCGAGCTACCCAGAGTGGGTGGAGGCCGGCTGCCTACCAGAACACACGTACAAGTCAGGGGAGTACGTCTAAGGGGTTGACGGCGTAGTGGGGCGAGCCGGAGCGCGCAGAAGGAGGGTTGTAAGAACCGGACTACTCTTTTCTCCTCTCGCGTCTCCTTCACGGTTATATACGCTTCTTCTTTCCAGCCCGCGCGCGCACCCCGGACATCGTTCTCGCGCCCCCGTACACCTGCCCGCGCGCAACACATTCTCCGCACTCGCCTCTCTGACCGACACGACAGTTTTCCTCAACTTCCACCGACCGATCGCCGCTACGGAGCTCGTGCTGCTGCAACCCCTTGCGGGACGACGCTCTCGACGATGCGACGCTCGCGCTACGTGCCATTCATTCATCCCTCTCGCCGTTTACCATACGCACTCGATCCTCCGTTCCGAGACTGTTTCCAACTACGGAACTCGAACAGTGCTTAGCTTACGGAATTCGCGATTCGGAAACTTTCCTAAATCGTTAACTTTTCTTCGGCATCTTCGGACGGTCGTATAAATTACGATCTGTGCTCCCTTTTTTGGCTCAGGGGGTGGAGGAGAACTGTTCATTGCAAGAAAAGCGATTCATTCATCGAAATACCTCACTTGTTCGTTTCTAGTCTCCTTTTTTTTTTTAATCTCCTCAAATAAACTGCGCTCGAACTCGCGTGAAGAAGCGTGCACTCGTCGCGAATCGGACGGTTCGACTAATCGAAAAAAGAGTCTGAAGGGGTGAGCTAGGCCTTACGAAGGGGGTGTAGACGTGGCGATAATAAAAAGTGGAGGGGGACCGGCGTTAAAAGTAGTCCTCGGTGCCCCACGCTATAACATATGCGGAACGAGGCTACGCTCGAGGGGAAGTCGTCGCTTTTACCCCTTTGCGAGAAGTCCGCCACACTTTCCGCGTGATAATTGCGTATTGATTTCTTCTCGATCCGATTTGATTGCCCGGACTCGAACAGTTGCTTAGGAAACGCCGTGATATCCGCGAATTATCTGCGGGATTTGGGAATCGAGCGCGTTTTTTCCACGTGTCAGCCACGTGTGCGGGAGTGGGTGGCAAGCCACCCTCCCCCCACCGAGTTTTTTCCGCCGGCTGTTGTCACCTACCCCGGCCGTTCCAGCCAGCGTCCGTGCGAAGGAAAAAAGCCCTCCGATCCACCCTCCAGGGCAGGCTTCGCCGCATTGTGTGTCCGGCGCACGGCGAGAGGGTGGACCGCGGTGGCGAGAGAAAAAAAGATCGGCCAATGAGCCGCGGGAAAAAATGCGACCTACCGACCCGGTCCACCTCTCCGCATTCTTATCAATCGAACTCAAATTATCGCGAACTTTTCTGGCGACCCTGCCGCGGACCCGAATCGCATACCGATCCCGCTGAGAAAACAAGGGTGGTGGCATCGGAGCAGGACATGTTGGCCGGGTTGCGGGAAGAAGGCGCGCGTATATCGGGTAATCGGGGCCGCTTTAAATTACAAATGAACGGGAAAAGCATTGCGTAGGCGCGCGGAAAACAGGTGAGAAACGAGTCTCGCTGGCGGCGCGTACGGGCGGCCGTATGTGCGGAACAAAAGCGGCCGCCCCGTGAGATCCCGATCCCGATCCCGATTACCCCGTTCGCCTCGGCCCGATCGGCAGATGGGCCAACGGACGCGCGGCCTCGCAGGATGTTCGCTCGCTGTGCGGCCCGCGCTCGCAGGCCACACGTGCTTACCACGCACCCGCACGCACACCGGCAGTTGCGCGCTGCCGCGGCCATGCCCGAATTGCCCTGTTAGAGATCGGCGGCGTCGATTGCGCGTAGGAAGGCATTCGTCTTGGCGGCCGCGCGGATGGATGTCCTTCCGCCCGCGCCACCGCGGTTGCCCAGGAAATCGCCCCCGCTGATCGCCGAAAGGTACACGCGCTATCGAAAAAATTACGACCGGCGATAACATCGGTTTCCGGGTCCGGCTCGCCCTCTCGATTCTTTCCACCGCTTCGTTTCTTACATTTCACTTGCAATATTCCCAATCGATGCTAGAAAAAATGGACTCTTCATATACCGACATAAAAAAGGACAGTGAGTCACGTGACAACGAGGAGACACCGAGCGAACCTTCGTTGAAATTCAATAATTGTTGTTCTAGGCGAAAAGCTAGAAATAATTGCAAATGCCATACCGAAATAGCGGGTTTAGATCAGACCGTAGTTCCACTGATCGTGTGAAGTCGCCTCGCGGCGTCAACCCCGATCGAAAATCACCCCGTATCGAGGTGACGCCTAGCGGAGAGGCAGGGAACGAGGCATCTAAAGTCGAGGGTAGCCCGGGTTTTTGTCCAAGCTAAGCAGCCGGCGACAGCCGTATTCTTCGCAGTCTGCCGCAGGCTCGCGCGTCCGCCGCCGGAGCCGCGGGCTTCCGGAGGCCTCTGGATCGATAGCGAGTTTCGCAAATTAGAATTAATCATTAACGACCGGCAGGGGCGTCGATATCGAAGAATAAGTGACGGCGAATTGTCGTTGCCATGCGCGGCGCCGGCTTATGAATGTGATTAATAAATGCTAATTATCATGTCATTGCTAGTCTAATCAATTATTTTGTCTCATTCGGCCAGCGCTTGTTTTCGCGATCTCGGCGCAACGTGTAGCCGTAAATAATCTAGTATATTTCTGCATGCCTCAGTCCGGTTTATACGTCAGCGCTAATATTTCAGTCTTCAATTATTACACCAATCTCGCCCTAATCGAATTTACTATGTAACGTGTAAAAAGCGAGAGCGCGAGCCGAGCGCGATTCCTCGTTGAATATTGCAGCAAGCGGCGTGTGAATATTGCACCGGAATTGCATGTACGGAGCGATGTGCACGCCCCGACGTCCGATTCGACGTTCTCTCGACGTCGTTCGTTTGATGCGTAGGTTCGAAAGAAGGTCGCGAGACTGATCGCGATTCAGGAATATGCCAACAATCGCTTTCCCGTCCCGATCTACAAAGACGATTGGCGATCCAACTTTTCGAAATTGACTTACCAAGCGGCGGAGCATCGGCGAAGACCGATCGATCGATCGAAAAAACCGTGCAAGGTTTCGATCACAGTCGGTGAAACGCTCGGATTAAGAATTCCAGCGGGAGTGGAGAGGCAGTAGGATGAAATGAGCGGTGCGTCCGGCGTATTACGCAATGAAAGAAACAAATGAAGCTTAATAGAAAAACTGCCTGGGCTAGAAAAAGCGTTCAGCGGTACAGCTGCGGCAGAAAGTATCCGATTGCTCGCATTTCCCGAACTCCGTTTCGAATATTTCGTGTAATAAGAATTTCCTGTAATGAAAATAGTGCGGGTTTTGTCTCGAATGTAGCGAGTATTGAAGCAAGACGAAGAAATCGGTTGCCGATCTTCGCGCCCATGACAATGCCAGTGACAAGAACGCCACGATCAATCGAGCACTGCGGGGACATAATAAGGCAAGGTGAAAAAATGCAGTTGGGAATGCAGAAGTGCATCAGGGCACGAGGGAAGCGTGAGTTCCCTGGTTACGTGAAACGCGCCCGCTAATGGTTAGGAGGGTCTTTAATCATCGAGGCGGGTGAGGCTGCGCAGCCAAGTCATCGATGCGTCTAATTGCCACTTGGAAACAGCCATGAAAACTCACCTTTAACGCGACCTATAGCGAGACGGTACGCGCACACGAATGTTGCGAAATTGTTTTCCGGAGAAAACGAGATCGTTTTGGAAACTGACCGTCGAAGAATCTCCTCAATTGACCCCCTGAATTAGCCCCACCCTCTTGAAAGATCGGCGAGTGTTCGGTGTCGAACGTCAAACGCTAAAGTCGACCCTGAGCACGTTGCTCGCATTTTTCCTGACTGTACGCCGCGTCGACGTGGTTGTGTCAATAAGAGCCAATCTAAGTACACACACACACACACACGTCGCGTAGTCATAGCAGCGGCGGCAGACACTGTCATGATGCAATCGTGCCTCGTGTGCTGCCAGTTCCGACATTCTCTTTGTCCCGCATGGACAAACAGCTAAACGCCCATATGCAAAAAGGGATGACTTCGACGGTACGCGCAGGAGATTTGACATTTCGCCATTTTCCAGAAACCAAGATCGAGATTTCGAATTCGCTTTTACGAGCCACTTTCGCCATCCTACACCCTAAACGGAATTTCATTTTTTCTCCTCTTGTTCAATGGTTACGTTGAATTAATTATAGTCTCAATGCGGCCTATCGCCATTTCCCATTAAATCATGTTGCTCCTCTTTTTGATCATTGTTGGCGAGATTCGTTGCCATTCCAGCAATGTATGTTTGGTTTGCAATTAACTCGAGCCTGATAAAAGTAAAATCGTGTAAGAATTTGCCAGATTAGAAGAAGAGGAAATTTTTCCACTGACTGGGAAAAAACGGTAGAACATTCGTACAGAGAGGGGATTTCAGAATATTATACACCATTTTCCACAATGCATGTTACATAGAGATTAGATAAAAGAGCGTTTCGACGCATCCAGGATCAAGGTGACTAAGATAAAACTTCGATAAGAGATGCAGCTAACGCACAATAATATAAAAGTTTCGACTTGCCTGTCTTGCCTTTTATTCCGACTTTTTATCGATTGGTTTTTCATTTCTTACTGAGCTACGTATTTGTTTCAATTATACGCGAAAGACTAATGTGAAAAGTAATTTCATTACTGTTTATTAACGAAAGTTGTATTTTTAAACAAATAACTTTAGGCCAATTGATTGTTAAAATTGTGACAAGTGATTATTCGCTAAATATATTTAATGGAAATGTCATTGAAGTATAACATTCGCGTGAACAATTTTTAGTTAATCTCTTATGATTCTTAAGTGAAAATTTAATACAATGCAATGAACGATTTTTATTGAATATTCACAGTTTAATGTCACTTTTTAATTCATTATTGAATTCAAATCATGACGATCAATATTCAGCGTCATCTTATCATTTACTTTCACACTACTTTACTACATAATTGCAACAAATGCGTTTCATCGTTCGCTTCATTGCGTATTTTTTATATAAATTAGTTTGACACTCCACTATCACTTTTTTTCAATGTTTATCTCTGCATCCATATTCAAACGCGAATAATTATGTTCTGAGGGAATCTCAATGGTGGGATTAAATGTTGCGTGCACATATGTCGAAATATATTTAATTAAATTATCTGCATTTTATTAACGGCAAT
>JABFPT010003458.1:2946-14429 GCA_022817245.1 Nixonia krombeini
CGCCATTTTCGGATTGTATTAAATCATTTTTCTCACCGAGGAGATTTACGGCGCTTGTATTCTGCACTTCATTAATTTAATTACTCGTTGTTATTGTAACCCGTAACGCGAAACGCGCTCAGATAAAATTGCCTGGTGAATAGACACACGTATGCGAAATGTTATTTGCAACAAAAAAAAAATTTTTTTTCAAGTACAGCAAATTATTTTGCCAAAAAGCGTACCTATGTAACCGTTTTGAAAATATCTGGTACGGATACATTATTTTTACGACGAATTTAAAACCGCGTCTTACAAAAAACCAAATTGTTAATAATAACCACGATGAAATTGAATTGCGATCATTGTAAAATTAAATAGCAATTTTTCGATAAACGAACACTTCGCAACGGTTTTACGGTGTTGCAATTCCTGTTCTAATCGTTGTATGTCACTAGAAAAAGTGAGGTTAGGCTGGATTAATTAGTAACGAACAATAAGTCTCAAATTGCAGTTGATATTTGCGAAAAACCGAGATTACAGTTATAGCGGAATATGTCAATAGCGACAAACTGGACGGATTTTTTTTTTACCAAATATAATATCCGCGATTAATTGTTCAAAAAACGATATTCAACATGTTTTTTTTTTATGAACGTATTCGAGTGATTACCGTGAAAGGAAGCGAGTGCCGGTCTATTAAAAAAAAAAATACGGTAAAAATCGCGGGAACGCGCGGAAAAGTGGCGGTTCGCGTAGTACGCAACGTCCAGCTGGGGCGTGTCCATTACGCGTTATTATGCGAACCCCTCTCAGCCCTCCGCGAGATTTTATACCGATCGAGGGGAGTCTCTGGAAGAGGAGAACGATACGGTAATCATCGAAAAGGCAACGAATTATTTTCATCTATCGGCACGATGTTAGGCCTCTGTCACACAGGGCAAGCGGCTTGTTGGCCAATCAGTCGACGGATCGACGGTTCAACAGCTTTTCAAAAGCCGCGGCTGTCGGCCGCTGCGCCGTTCGATTCCGTGTGACAGCGGCCTTACGCGGTGCGTGCGCGCCCCTAACTGCGATCCGCGCTCAAAGAGACGGATATCCACGCTTCTCGTACGGACCAACTCGCTTTACCATTTCTCGTGCTAGATGCCGTCGAATCAGTGATTTTCACCAACGACTCTCCGTATCTTCACGGGACAAGTCCGTTGGGGTAAGGCCACTCGGTGGATTAATTAACGCGGGGGAGAATGCCTGGGGGTGATTTCTCTTTTTGTTTATGCGTCCTCTTACATAATAATTCAATCACCAGCGGAGAAGAGGGGTGATTGTAATCTTTCATTTTTTTTTCATATTTATAGTAAATTTTAATACGAGGCGATTCGTACGCGTAACGTACGTGAGGGTAGTTTTTTTGAAATTTTCACTTAAATAAATTCTCACTTAACGCCACGGACGAGCTTTTGATAATGAAATATATAAAGGTGAGAAACAACGAAATATATAAAGGAGCAACGCGCAGGAACGAATTTTTACGTAGGACGATTAATATTAACAAATCTTGTAATTTTCCGGTGTGTCGTTAGTTAAAATATTACAAGTAGATTTCTCGATAAAGATCTAAATAGAAATTATAATATTCGAGATACTACTGTTTTTGTAATCCGCCCCGTCCTTTTTTGCCTTTAACCCTGAGTGAAGATTTTCAAAATAATAATAATAATAGTTAAAAGGTGGTTGAATAACTGAAATTAAATTGTTGCTTTACGGGAACCCATCCAACCATAATCACGTTATATATTGCTTAACTTTGACGTTCCAAGGGAAAAGGTGATTTTTACACTAAAGAAAAAAAACAAAAATGCACTATTTGACAGTTATAAGAATAACGATACGTTACGGTATATTTCTCGGTTGTTATTAGTTGATTAATAAAACACGCGTGGGTTTTTCATTCCGGTTTTCATTACAGTTTTTTGCAAAATAAATTCATATTTAATAATTATTTTCATTTTTTACCCCCGATAACAAATTGAACAAATGTAATGCTGATTTATTACCTCGCGAATATATTTCCACCATTGTTCGCAGTTTTGGTACGAAATTTATTTTTCACTTTATTTTTCATGAACTGTACAACGCAATTCGACCAAAAAGTTCGTTTTTTTATTTCTCCATTATTTTCAATATTAATTAATGTCCAGTATTTAAAATTCGGTGCAAGAAAGAAACGTGCAGACAAAATCACGTTTTGACTCAGTAGTACGTTCTCGATTCTCAAGATCACTGCGAATAACAATCCGTTATTCAGCCTCGCAAAAAAAAAAAGAAAAGCATTATATCGTATAGAATTGCATATTTCTCGTACTTTTCGACATATTTGACAGCCTCTTTTTCCATGTCTCGCAGCAATTTCATAGAAACGTTTTGCGGGGACGATCGATTTATTTGCTTGTTGAGTCGCACGAAAATGACGGTTTGGCTGCTATTACTTCAATTGGAGCATTAGTTGAACCATTGCTTTGGAAACACACGTGATTGCCGAAGTATACGTTATGGCGAGAATCGTAGAGAAGTACTTGCTCGGGCTGCGGGAGAGCCAAAGTGAATCATAATGTATTAAACGTAATCGACAGTGAATCTTCCCGCGAATAAATTTGCTTCCCACAGTTAAAACTCTCCCGCTATTCTTGCCTACTTTCGAGCTAGGCGTCAATCTCCCCCCTCCCCTCCACAATTCCCTCACCACGACGCTTTTCGTAATTACTGTCATTCGGTTATACTTTTCGATTATGTTGTTATGATAATTGGCGGCGTGTCACTATTGCGCAAGATAAGCAGTTTGCATTATAGATAACAACACACTCGCGTTACACAATGAAATTGCGCGGGCAAAAAATTTGTTATTGAGGTTATGCCATGCAAATATCTGTGTAATAAAGGAAAGGTACTGAAGTTCCACGTTTATGCATCGTAAAGATATCATACACAAGCTCCATATTTATTTTCACATGGGCGATAAAAGATTTCGCAATATGTGACCACCCATACACGGAAAAAAGCGGTATATGACTTTCTTCCCTTTTTTTTTTACTAATTTTTTGCAGTACCGTAGAATGGGAATAATTGATTTATCAAGGGAAATATATTCGAAAAAGGCGATTGTTGTTGACAAAGCGATTTCTTTTTTAAGTTATTATTTAGGTTTGCGTCAATTGAGGATTGACCTTGAGAAAAAAAATTTTTTTATTTAGAAGACATTTTTGCCTTGTTCCAGATTTGAACCTGTACTCGCTGCATCTACGAAATCCGATGCTGCGCACACGCCTAAACCACGCCTTGAGTATATACAACTGTTTCCCCATTTTGCATTACCCACCGCGATAGTGACGATGGTAAATAAATAACACACGTGTAAGAAAATGTAGAACTGTCGAACGTAAGAAACGTTATTCCGTACGTTGGAAAAAATGTAATTGCCAAAATGGCTATCTATAATAAGTAGCATCAAGAATAATTACAATGATATGAATATATTATATTAATAATTACAATTTGCACTGCCATAGCAAAAATTTTTTCAACAGTACCATTTCTAACTGTGCCATTTCAAGTATTCCTCGACTTTTCCATTGCGAATTGCAATTTCATCGTTGAAATTTTTCCCACTACGCCTCTACGTTCGACACCGTACCCCCTCAATTTGCATTGTCAAGATGCGCTTCCCCTTCCAGAGACACGACGAATTAACCGATCGCCAGGATAAGTCAAGTTGCATTCCGCGTAACGAATGTATTGTTGGTAATTAGATCGGGAAAATCGTTGAATAGCGGTGTATGAAAACGCTGAATAAGCCTATCGGCGAGATATAAATTGGCGTGGTTATGCGCAATAAAGGCAGCGGAGCGTGCTCCTTCCTCATAATGCACCGGCTCCTCTCGAGGTCTATATTCGGCGGCGAAGGGGTCCCTGCTCCTCTTTGGCCTCGTCGAAATCAACGTTTTGAAGCGGCGAGAGAGCCGCTCGTTGACCATGACGACACAGCTGCCTCGTTCGGCGATCGAGTGCCGAAGAGGGGCGGCGGTTCCGCACCTTCTTCCTCTCCCCCCCCTCCTCCTCCTACCCTTCGACCACGACGCCTCTTTGCCATTTCCAAGACGATAGCATCGCGAATGCAATTCGCCCGTTTCGTACCAGCTAATTTCAAGTGGCCTGCTTATGCCCTTATTTATTCATTCACACCGGCACCACGGCCGGGGGCTGCTCGTTTCGTGCGGGCTTGCCGATCGTCCCCCTTTTTTCGACGGTAGCCGCGCTCGCCTATTACGTTCCGCAACCGCTCGCGCGTACAACTACGGACACACGCAGGTTGTAATTGACGCGTCCACGTGCTTCTGTGCGGCCTTACGCGCACTTCGCTGAGAAAAGATAACGATTGCATGAGAAAATTGCGAGAGGGGGAGTATCGAGGCTTGGCTTAGCCGGCGCGCGGAAATCGCAAGCGGAAACGCAGTGGGATGACGTACGACGCGGATGCGGTGACGTGCTGGATGACCCAAGGTCAGCGCGATTAGATCTGTTCCTCTTCACGCGGGAATCTTCTCGAAAGGTTTTACATCTCGCGTGAAATGGCAGCTACATTTTGGTTACCCTTTTCCGATGTTGATGACCTCGATGTGTACTGTATTGTTCACTTATACTTCAGGTATTATTTAGTCGCAACAAAGGTTTTCTATCTTATTCCCGTTCCCAACTACTGTTACGTTTTTAAATGGCATAAATCATGCGTTGATGAGCTCGCTTTTCATTCTCTTTATTGACAACGTTATCCCCACCATGTTAACTATTGTGGTCAAGAAAACGAGTCAAAATAAGTACTCTGTTTCGGAATATATAAATTAAATGGTGGTATTTAATGGATAAAAGAAACGTGAAAAATATTAAAAGTGAATATCAAAGCAAGTTTCAAGATGACATTGTTCATAGTTCAATTATTTGTAATTTTCTTGTTACTTCTATGTATTTGAAATAATCTTATTCCTTCAATATCTCTGACAATTAATGGTAATTAAACATTAATTATGTAATTCTTAACAACGTAATTAAAATACGCGTAATTACAATTAATATATAATATATACCTGTATTATATACATCATTTAATATACAATGTACAATTCGTAACAGTTATAGATTCTAATTACATAAGTATTGTCGGTGACATTTTCTCATAATGTAAGTGTAAATCTCTGGATCGCCATTTTTAAAACTAGAAATAAATTAATTTAAACAACCTAATTTCTTATTACCAAATTCCGGTCGGTGTAACAGTCCGATACGCGTACACTGTTTATCTTGTAAAAAGTGTAAATAGAATTTTGAGAGCTGAATAATATAACTGTCATGAATGCAAATTGAGGTTATGTTCCCTAACTAAGGCAATATAAAATGGATGGAAGAAACTTGATACACGAAATAAGGGACACGTATAACGAAAACTGACAAACGTAGTTAAAGAAAATTGCATGTTTAGTACACAGTTTGCATGGTACGCAATCAAAGGTGTGTGAAACTGTAATAAGTAAAACTGTAAGGAATGAAAACGATGCAGCCGAGCCCGTTGAGGAAAACAGCAACGAAAAAAAGAAAGTTTTAATTAAAAATTTTACATAAAATATTTGCGCAAACATTAATAACTATTTGTTTTCCAACGCACAATTTCACGTCGAGAACGTTCGATATACATTTCTGCGGTATTTGCGTCATATTAAAAACCATTTATGTACACCGTTATTATGCGGTTAATCCTATAATCGCTAATGGAGCATGCGGCAAATTCGGCTAATCGTACCGTTATCGGTTATATCAAATTATTATGGGATTAAAGTGTGCTCACACGCTCATCGAATTATATGAATACCAAATTGGAGTTTCCAAACAATTAAAGTTGGTATCAAACACTTTCGTTACACCGGACAAATTAATTGTCATTTTGAATATAGTTGTCGCTTAAATTTGTATTTATATCTACTTCCAAACCATACGACTGTATGATTGATTGAGAATATTGGCCAACGTGAGTTTTTAAGTTACACATGTAATGAGAAACGCATACTTACGAGAAACTAAAGATCACGTGTAAGTAATGTTAAGTGAATCATTAAAAAAGTTAAATTAAAGGAAATTTTAAACATAACTTAATGAAAGGTGTAACCAAGAAACGAACATAACCTAAAACTTCACAAGGCAGATTAGATAACAATAATTTGACTAACGTAGTCAGTTGTAATGAACGCACGTGTGTTACCAAATAAAGTATAAAATATAAATATAGTACAAAAAAATAACAGATGTCATTTTAATCAAAAGTTAGTCACGTGACATAACCAAATTCTTCAACGGCGCGCTGTTTAATCGAACTCACGTATACCGACTAACCAAAATAAGATCAATTTTGACAGAAAAAAGAAATACGATTTTACAAAAATGAGGGCTATAAGTCGACTTTGACATGTACAATAACTATAACTTACTTTCACGTTTAATTTCGTACCAGGAAACGACGTGGCATTTCAACAAAAGCCTGACGTCACTGTACAGTAACAAGTGTACATAACCTGAAAAAAAAACTAATAGAAATATTCCCGTTTCTCTTTTCAGAAACTTCTGAACACTCGAATTTCACCTGACATTTTCCAACTTGACTGTCCACAGGTACGAAACGTTGGTTTGCCCAATCGTCGCTTCCTGTGCAATTATTTTACAATTCGGGAAATGCCGTGTATATTACCTGTACACTTTTTCATCGAAGGATGAAAATTGCTCGCGATCGGAATATATGTATGTTTATACGGAACACATGGATATTGACCAATATTTCGTTAATGTTCGCTTTCGCGTATATTCGTCCGTATCGGCGTTTAGAATCTGTGCGTTGTACAATCGCGTTGGCGTAACATCGCATTACGGCTAATGTCGATTATATCGAACGATTATATTCAACGAGGTTGCATTGAGCAAGTTCGGGTACGCGGCCGGTACCAAAATTCCCCCTTTTCCGAAACTTTCTCCAAATTAACGGCCGGCTTGCAAAATGCAAATCGCAATTAACCGCGACAGACGCTCGCAACTTTGATTACGAGTAGCCGAATATCGCAGCGACAATCGAAAATAACGAAGTCGCGTACACAAGTATTTGATAACGATCAGCTCGTTTGAGCGCATTGTGTTATTATATGGATGGCGGCCGACAGGTGCACTCGATTCTATCAGCGGGTAGAAATCCTCGAAACGAACGTGATCCTTAAGTGAGTAGCGAGTAATCAAGTCGTAATGTCTAACGGATAAGTCTGGTAGCTGGTACAGTCCATTCGCCTACTGTAATTCACGTCCGCGCGTGGATGTGTTCCAGCGTGTGTGTCGCCACCTATGTGCAGACATAAACGTCTGTGTGGTCGTGTGTCTTCGCGTATATCGGTATGTGCATGTGTCCGTGTTGGTATCCTTGCGTGTGCCTTCCTTCTCTGTATACCCTCGCGTATGTCTTTGTGTGTGGCGGCGTATGCGTGTGTGCCCCGTTTATGCCTGTTGCGCGTATGTACTGCTCTTCCCGCTCGCATCTTACTCGCGTCTCTCCGCTGCATCGAGCTACCTACTCTTTCATTCCCTTTTTGCTGATCGTAATGCTACGACGAAGTTGCAACATAATAAATTGTTTTACATTTCAGACTCGCGTCGCTGCTCCTCCGGCCGACGAATTCGACATTTCGCTGTGACTAAAACGTAAATGGCACTTACGCGCGTGACAATCCCCCGCATTTCATGAAGGATTTAGTAGGCTTCAAAAAAAAAAAAAATGAAAAAAGAATACTCGTATTGTGTACAACTTATGTACAAGAGGCATTTTGGCACGCAAAGTGGCATACGAAATGACGTCATTTCTAAGTCGAAGTAAGGTGTTTGCAGGGCAATGGTCAGGGTGCCTGATAATTGCGATCAGGTTTTCGTTAGACGTTTTTTACTACTACTTAATTATCACTTAACGTCTTTATCTAGTCGAAATGGAACCTTTTTGAATGCGACACTACAGTGGCCTTGATATTACCTTTTTAAAATTTAATTTGCTACTCGTAAGGTTTTAATTAGGTTAGATCAGGTTGAATAAGTGACATATTTTGTCGCTATTCGACAAAATATGAAATAAAAATAAAAAAGTTAGACAGGAATAAGGTGAGTATAAATTGAATGCTAATAGGGCAATAACAAGGCCAAATATGTTAAATTTTTCATAAAGACCATATCGAACGATCCTGCTATTCTCAAGTATTTCTAAGATTTGTAATAGTGTTTCGAATGAAGGCTTGAGGAATTGACAGGCATTTGTGTGGCTGGCCTTAACAATGCCCTATTTCAATTTATATTCAAACATTCAAGCAAGCATTCGTTGTCGATTAGGAGTACTGTACCAAGAATGAGAATAACGATTTCAAAGATCACAGACCGTGCCTTGATAATTGTTACTTTTCAAAAAATCAAATATTAACAATCAATCGTTATATTATTGTTAGAAATATGTGCACTTTCCCTCGCTGTAATAATACCGCTGTTATCAAACAGTAGGTTGCGATTGTAAAATGAAATCGGACGTTTGAAGTTGGTTGTCATAATTTACCATAAATTGTAACATTTGCGCGACATCGGCGAGTGACGTTCCTCAATGTGTGCATTGTAAGAAATTAATACAATTAATATTGCAACGCGAAATCCTCTTCTTCGCATTATTATTATTCACCATATTTTTCCATACACCGTATTTAATACTTAGGCACTTTAACGTTTTTCAATTGCGGGACGTTGAGCGAGAAAGAAGGAAATGGAGGAAGATGGATCGGTTAAATGGTACAAAGAAAACGTCCGTACTTTGTGTCCATAGTTCTTAACTGTGGCATAAACGTGGTATTTAGAGAATTACGTTTCTGCGTCATTTACATAAATACCGTTCTTCGGAAGATTACACATTCAAATTCGAAAGTGGAATAGCTTCGGGAGTAGATTTTACTGATGAGGAAGCGGAAGTGCCATTGGGCGTTATTAGCCATGAAATCTCAAACGTGACGTAACAAAGACAGATTCAAAGTCGATGGCATTTCGATGGGCGATGTTTTTTTTTTTCAAAAATGGAATTTCGAAGTAGAGGCTCAAACCAGAATTACATATTTTAATAAATTATCGAAGCGTCGTAGTTTGGAGAGCGTTACGGCAATTTCAGCACATTACATAAGTTACCACCAAATAACTTATACGTAGAAGGAAAATGTCAAATTACGGAAAAAACCTCACGTTTCTCTCCCTCTCTCTCTCTCTCTCTCTCTCTCGTAGTGATTGATTGCATGTAAAATATCTACAGTTATCGCGTTCTTAGCATTTGACTCCCAATTACAGTACTGCATTTGAACCACGTAGTTATTTATTTGATATTGCCGTTTGACAACCGGAGTCAAACACGAGACTGGTACATAACCTAAAAAATGAAATTTACGTTTGCATTTCAGTAGTTACCGGTTATTTGCGTTTGCACGGCCGCTCGTACGTTTCTTCGCAACTGAACGTTTCGATATACGAATAATATCGTTGGGAAAGTCGAAACAGAGCAAGTTGTAACGGTCGATTATGAAATTCGGCGATGTTGGCGCTAGTTACACGCTCGAGGTGCGCCAGACACGGATCGCGCTTGGCCAATCCTTGTAGAAGCAAGTGCCGTACGAAGTGGCGAGTCGACGGGCTTTAATTCCAAATCCGCGCCGCTTCAGGCGGGCTAACGGTCCGCGCGCTCGTACACGAGAGTTACATTAGCCGCGTGGCAGATAGCGATGTTGCGCGCGCGAAGCGGGCTAGTTAATAGGGGCTCTCGCGCAACAGTCGAAAAAGAGTCCGGCCTCCTTTCCCGACTCGATTAGGCGGCCTGTGCGGCAGAGCGCCGATCATGATCGGGCGTCTTTAAGGCGATGTCTCGCCGGCGATTTATGAGCCGGAAAGCCCGCCGAGTCCCAGGCAACAGTCCTTTCGAGGTTAAATAAGGCTTCGGCTGGCGAACTAAGGCTGTCTTTTTCAGTTTATGGAAACCGAGATAACGAAATGAGAAAGTTTGCCTACGCGCGATTTTTCCACCTTTATGTGCCAAGCTGCTTCACCCGCGGATTCATCGAACGCGGATAATTCGAAGAATCTGGAATTGTTTAAACGAGAAGCGAAATTGTTTCTTTATCAGGATTTTTTCACTTTTTTGATAAACCACGCGATGGTTTCGGCGGAGAATAAAATTAAATAACATAAAATGTCGTTGAAGAATTTCGGTAGCTCGACTGACTAACGTTGTCACGGTCCTCACCGAATGCGCCAGTTTCACTCTCGTCCATTGCGCGGCCTGGTTCGTAGGTCATGTCAAGGTTAGACCATTTCACTTTCAATTTTTCAGTTGCAAAGATTAATTAATCAAAAAAGTAAAAGAGTTTTCGTAAAATCACGGTACGAATACACCTTTTACGCAAATTGCTCTCAACTTGACTTCGGCAGTCAATTTTGCCATGACGAGATATCAAAATTAAACTCGGCTACAACGTTCGCGAAGGCGGATAGTTTTTCAACGGAGTCTCATGCCGCGGTTTTAATCGAGCCTGAAAAAGGCTCAGATCGTGGAGATAAACAACGTAAGCGTAGTTTGAGAATCGCGATGGTTCGTGCTTGGCATTTTAATACTCGTATCCAAAGTCCAGTTCTCCGCTTCTTCGCCCTGCGACGTTTCTCGTACACGTCGCGACAAATTCGCCAGTTTTCTCGCAAGCAAATTTCTTTCCTTTTTTTTTTCTTCTTCCTCACCGGCGTCAATAGCCACAGCGATCAATTAAATCGCGCTTTACGGCGGTCTTGCCATTCCGCCTGTAATCTCTCGTCTGGAAACACGTTGAATTTTTCGCGATGGAACGGGCGATGGGATTTTGCAACAAATGATGTTCTTAGATTCTAAATATCTGACGATTCCCTGATAATACACATTACCGGGGAACTATTACAGAAATCTAAGCGTCCGCACTTACGAATACGGCACATAAGGGCTAAATACTGTATTCGTGCGCCGCTTGCCAAGGTACATAGCGAAGTAATAAGATACTATTCACGAATATCTTGATCTTTCACGGCTTTATCTCGGATCGTTCGGCGTATAAGGAAGGCTCGCCATATACATCGTATATTATATTTCTTTGCGGTTCAAAAAAAAAAAAAAAAGAAAACCTCCCAACTTTCAATTTTTTCCTTTTCTCGGCCTTCAGTAATTTCCACTCCCAGTCCTTCTTTTCTGACCAAACTTTTCTTTCTTTCCCTCCCCCTTTTTTTTCTTGATTTCTTTTTTTTGTTTCTGGGGTGTGCAGAGGGGGGATTTGGCAGTGAACTTTTTCGTCTCTTTTTCCGAAGGGCCTCTGCGTGTGTTGTTGGGGGAGTTGGAGACACAC
>JABFPT010003464.1:3865-14413 GCA_022817245.1 Nixonia krombeini
AATATATATCTGCCATACTGTATCGTTTGAATCATATTAATTTTACATATTAAATTAAATGTGCTATGTATTGGGTTGGCAAGAAAATAATTTCAGTGTTGTCAGTTTTATTCCACACTAAAACCCGAATTTACTTTTTGGTCAACCCAATAGTAGCATTACATCTTGATCCCACATACTGGACACTATTTACATTTATCTAACACCAACACATACACATGTACGTAAATATGTACTTACAAACATACATGATTTAATGTTAAATTTCGCATTGAACTTTTAACAGTATACGCTATCCAATTTATGAAGAAATAAATTTCCAATGAATTGGCTGTGATAAATGTTTTCAATAAAATGTTTGCTAGATTGCTCATATTAACACTGAACACTTATACGTGTAAACCACTTACAAATTTCACAGACAATTAGTTACCTCCTGGAAAATAAATTCCTATCGCAATAATATATAATTAGAATAATAAATAATTACTCTAATTACAAGTTTAATCGTTGAGTACATTCATCTGTGAGAATGTATTCATTTTAAGGTAAAAATGTGGTAAGAAAAAAAGAAATTTTATTTTTATAAAGTATGTCATTATTGAAATAACTCTGTTGTCGCATTTTTATGAAACTGTCAACTTCGCGTGAGTGTCTGTCTAAACACTTTTATTTCTACTGGAATCCCATTTCACTATATCATCATAGAGGAATAGGTATTAATTTCTGTCGTATACTGATAGGTAGAGAGAGAGGGAGTTTTTGTGGGAATAAAACAGCTGTACACGAACACTATAAACAATCAGATGTAACCTATCGATTGTATCATATTAAATTTGTAACGGAGCGTTTCTCGCGCCTTGTCAGTAGCTCAAATGACCAGAATTCTGCTTAATTTTATTTAAAGAAGAAAAAGTATAAGATGTTGCATAAAAGAAATCAAACGTAATGCATTTACAATAACATAGCTAATTAGCAAGTTTCGAGCCGAGAATATATTACGTTTATATTTGTAAGAATTTAAATGCCTCGGATCTGCCGATTCGGTGATCAGTACTCAGAAACGAGAACATATTATATACGTATTTGTTTACAAAGATTTAAATATCTCGAGGATCTATGTAGCGGGTAATCAATACTCGATTGATCTCTCTCTTTCTTTCTCTGTAAATAGGCGGTTACGGCCAATCGGTAGAGAGTATTGCGGGTTGACGGTCCGCTGATGAATCTTGACAAGAGTACACAGAACACGGACCTACGGGGCCGACCCCAGCACACACACAAGTAGCGGATCCAATGATAGTTTTCGATACGTTCGTGGCGACCGAACAATCACTTGACCGCAGCAATCCATAGCTTACAACTTAGAAACTGGAGGTAGAAACTAGTTCTTGGCTGAGCGATCACTCAGTTAAAGATCTGGAGCATATAGCCGGATCGGCAAAACAGGTCAGAATGTCCTTGGGTCGTAATGAACCGACTTTTATACGCTATTGAACCAAAACAAATCTGTCGCGACTGTCAAACATTAGCGACACACCATTTACAAACAGGTGCCGTCCTAGTGTTTGCAATACAACGCGTACAGGGAGCCGGTGCTTCGGCTAGACATCGGCAACAGAAACGGAAAATATAATTGAAAGAAAACACAACATTGCGGAACTAGAATGATTCGCCGTACTAGTAGAAGTAAATATCGCATTTTGTGCAAGAGAACGTGGAACTAAAAATACATTTTGGTATACAGTAAAAAAAGTGGCTGGTCACAAACTAAATTTATAAACAAAAGAGTTATAAATATGTAACTATATTCTTTTGTTATATATATTTTACGTGATTTCACCAATTAAAAACAAACCAAAATTCGTGTTTACTACTGTCTGAAATGTCTACTAAGATTTATATATTTTTTTATCGTATATATATTATTTAGAAAGCTTTTGAACACTATGATAAAATATTAGTTTTTGTATATATTGTAATTTCCAGATTAATGAATGTGCATTAATTCGCAATTGGAAACTCCAATTTTCACTGATTACATAAAACAACAATAAAACTATTTTAAGTTTATATGGATTAATAGTGGTTATGACAAATGTTGGTTATATTTTTAAATAATTTCATTTTCTGGTAATATGTAAAATTAATAATCGGTCAGCATATTCAACAACATTTTAGTAATTTTGAAGATAAGCCATTGACAAAACAACAAGTAATTAATTTGATGCGTATTTACATAACTAAATTTGAAAGCATTTTTTTGCATTGTTAAAGCTATCATTGATGTTATCAGGATTTTGACGGAAATTTTGAAATTAAACCTCATAAAATTCTATAAATGGATACTGCTACCATAGAACTGAGTAACATAACTGAGATTCTAATTAATAATTTCAATAAAATTATTCAAAATTTTTTATTACATTAATAAAATTAAATTTAAAAATTTGCTTCAAAATTTGTTTAATTTCAACATTTAGTTAATTTTCACATTTCTTTATTAACTAAGAATTTGCCCCTCTCAGTTCTATTGCACTGCATTTTACTGCATCTACTTGTATTTTATATATACAGGATTTTTTTAATTGAAGTCGTCTATTTTAGTGATGGTTAATTGGCCAATATCAAACTGTATTTACTCCATACAGAGTAGTAAATATCAACTCACAAATGATAAATTCACAACAGTTCCATTTGTAAATAAATTTGGCCATTTGCTAGACAGACTATTATCAATTAAAGTGTTTCAGAAGTTCGATATAAATCTGGGTAATATTTCTGGTCTGTAGTCATCTCGCTTCATCTGTCTAGTTCCCATTAGATTGAGCACTACATTCCCCTAATCCTCACAATTTCATTTACACCTTATCTTATAATCCCATCCGTCACACATTGTTACTGGCGCTACTTCAATAATAAACGATCGGTGACAGCATTTTTTAAGGCCTGATTCACATGTCTCAAATCATACAGTTATCTGACGTTAATATTTCATCCGAACCCAACACGCTGGTCATTTCGACGAGAAACAGGACTATGGCCTTCGATCTCCGGTTTCTGTTACACAACTACAGTTGCCTTTGCGAATTCACGTACCATCGACGCAGTGCACGTCACCGACATAAATTTTCCCTATATCCTCGTAACGTTACCTTCGCGACATATATGTATTGTACGCATTCAGGAGAAAGAGAGAGAGGGCAAGGCACGGGAAATGGGAGCGAGAGGGCGAAAGCGAGAGAACCAACTGCCCTCCGAAACACAAATCGGACGTTCGTTATTCCGTCAGCTTCTTGTGATGGCCGGTAGACACGTCTGATTCTGAGCGTGAACATGTACATCCGACTATAGCTTCTGTTCTACATACACTGTTATTACGTACACGTGCTCTCGCAGTAGCGAAATTCACCAGGCACATCTGTCAGACGAAGTTTATTAATTTAATATTACAGTTCATCATTACAGTATATTATTAGTACCTACAAAATTTTGTTCTCTTTTTTAGAATATATTCGGATTCAAATTTGAATTAAAAGTTCATAAATTTGATATTGCTAAATATAATATCCAGTAAAATGATTATTTTATATGTGTCATAAAAAATTATATCACTATTGCAAAATATAATACTGAACCTGCAACTAGTTGATCTGAAAATTTATTTCTTACCAACTGCAACTGAAGTATTGGGTGATATAAACTGATGCAGAATATAATGTTCAACATGATAACAGTGTTCTCTTTTGTTAATAAATAATTAATCGCATGACATAAAAAAATTAATGGATAAAAGTACACTGTAATTAATAACTGTATATATTAATGACAAATAAAAGCTCATTACAATAGTTACACGTAGCAATGTTATTTTAATTTCACTTCGTAGTTCTTTATATACCCATATTTGTGTGCTCGTTGTACATTTCATAATGGTATTAATCTTTTTAGCTTGTTAGTAATTAAGCTGCGAAGGTTGAGTTTTCCCAATAAATATTTCATTTACTGTCTACGGCTACTGCATACGTAAAAGCAAATTCACTTAATGAAATATATAAAACAAATACAAAACAAGAATTCTTTCTGCAATTAACAATTACCAAACAGAATATCTACCAACATTCTCTTTTTAATAACTAACATAATGTTCTTGAAATAGTAATTACATTAAGTGCAGAATATAGATAGAACAAGTAAACTGACTATAGTTGCTAATGGAAACTTTCGAGCAAATTTTAAAGTATGGAATTACTAAGGGAGAGATTAGAATACCTAATAATCATGGTAATTGATAGTACATAATATACAAATATATGTTTCTGATATATGATTAATATTTATATTGAATTTACGATTAATGTTTAATTCGGTAGTGTCTGACTTAGTTTCTAGTTGGGTGACTCTAATTCGTCCACTAATGTTACACTACACAGCATCCCTGATTCCATTCCACCACCTGATTAGAATCAGATCGAATCAAATTTCAGTACGGCTATAGGGTTAGAAATGTCACATTTCTGATCAGGAACGTGTTAGGAGTCTTACTTCGATATGTCTGCTTACTCAAGTAATCTTCTCCCTAGTCAGAACCTAATTAGAATCATCAGGTATCCTGACCAGTGCCTGATTAATATTCTGCCTCAATTTCTACTTGAAATGGTATCTATTTAAGAACACTTTTGTAGTAGTTTAGCATTAGAACAACCAAGACCATAAAAATAACAAATTTGAGTTTTTTTATTTCAAATAAAAAAAACTATCCAGGTGCTTTTTGTCACAATTTTGTGACAATTTTTAAAATATTAAAAGTGAAGTAGTAAATCTGTATTAACTGAAAGTTTTTTTGTTCATTAGTTATGTGTATATTAATGAAATTAAATATAAAAATAAAAAGCACACACTTTTCTGATGTTCATAGTAAAACATGCCAAAAATTATTATTTCAATGGTTCCTACTATATATATTATATAAACACAGTATCTTTCAGCAACATTCAATACTTTTAGTGTTTAATAATAACAAGTGTTGTTCATTAAATTCTATTAAGTTTTGAGGATGTCAATGTTGGGGACTATTACTACCACAACATGATTGAAAATAGTTGGCAAACAATTTTCTAGGATATTGTCAAATGGTGTTTCCAGCAGTGCAAAGTAGTTCTAACCAAACATATCGGCGCACATTATAAGATGGTAACCTCTAGTCTAAGTTTAATAGTAGATGCTCGGTAACCTTTCAACGGTAATGCAAAACAGCACTTTTTTCTGAGGAGTAAATACTCTCGCAAGGGATGCAATCCAAATTTGATAGAAGTCTGCAAGCACTATATTTTGATGCTTTTATTGTTCCGATGAAAGAATCTGGTTTTAAACAGCGACACTCCTATCGGAAAAGTACTGGGAAATTTTAGATTTTGTGATTACAAGAATTTTATAAAGAAATCCAAGAATCCGATAAAAATCATCTATATTGACGTTTCAAATATGTCAATTAATAGATACCATGTTCTAACCGTTAAGAAAATTTTGCAATCATGATATTCCATCAAAATAATTATTTTTATAAAAAAGTCATAAATTACAAAAAATTTATTTATTAGTTAATGCGTATGTCACTAATATTTAACCATTTTGCGACGGACGAGTTCTCCACCGTGGCACTCCCGTTGAATGAGCCACCGCGGCGAAAATTTACGCTTAGAAAGATCATTTACGCTATTTGCAATCCGACTTGGTATGGTGTTTATTGAAAAAAAAACTTTCTTCACAACGGGGTATAACTTCAAATCATATGCACTTTTCATTACATTGTGGAGTCAAATAACGTTATAGAATATAATAATATGTACGACGCGCGGCATCTTTTACAGAGGAACTATAGTCGTATATAGTGGCATTTTGTGGACAGCGACTATAGTCGCTAGTAATAAGGAAAGGATTGAAAAGTAAACATTTAAATGTAACTCTACAGTGTGAATAAGTAATGCAACTGTTTTGTGTACAATCTGCATTGAATTATCTGAAAATTTATTTTCTATACTGCACTTAATCAGTTATTCAAATATTATTTTTGCCTGCGTCTGCAATGATGATACTAGCAAGTGTGTACTTCCTTGCGAACACGTTCACAAACGAATGTAATTCTTTGATAACGGCAGTGGCTACACGGCACATGTACTGTTGTTAACGCAGTATAATTAATTAAAACATCAATTTATTCCTTCAGCGAATTCGTTAATCAGTCGCTATTTTGCAGCAAAAGAGACAGAAGCTAAAACCATCGTCGAGGTTTTCATAGTTCTGGAAATAACGCGTTGCTCTGCAAAAGATATGAAATGATTTATCGTCAAGGTAGACGGGACGATGCTATCTTTTATATAATGTCTGCTACAAGCAACGCCAACCTCGTAATCGGATGACTGTGCTGTGCTCGTTTGCACCTTTTTTGCAAAAAAGCAAAAAGGAAAAAAAGAAAAGAAAAAGGAATGAAAGAAGTTGAAGATATAAAACTACTGACCCCCTTCACTTCTCCTTGAATTTTATATATTCATCAAATGAGCACAGTAATTTTACTTCAGTGCTTCTGGTGATTTCTCTACACGTATGAATTAGTAAAAAATTGTATTAAAAGAATACATATTTAAAAAAAAGCCTTTAATTCAAAATATAATGAACACTTGTGTAAGACATGATTTAATTGCACTCATTAAACAAAAAATTATGAAATAAAAAAAAAGCTACGTAAAAAAACATTAGGTTATATATATATATAAACA
The DNA here is from genome assembly GCA_022817245.1 of Nixonia krombeini. Classification (NCBI taxonomy): domain Eukaryota; kingdom Metazoa; phylum Arthropoda; class Insecta; order Hymenoptera; family Scelionidae; genus Nixonia; species Nixonia krombeini. The sequence continues at coordinate 10,642 of JABFPT010003464.1, forward strand.
GGTAAACTTTATGTTTTATATTTGTCATCAGTTGTGTACTATCTGCACACAGTTTACATCAGACAAATGGGTCGATAATTTAAACAAAAAGTTAAAATTGAAAGTGACTGCGTTTATAGAAAGTATAAAGAAGTTATACTTTTTATAGACATCTTAATGCAACACATCTTAAAGCAATATGCAGCCAAAATAAAAATTGAATTTAATAAGTAATAGATTTAACATTTATTTGGAATCGTATTTTATCTGTGGCGCATTACTTATGTATGTGATATTAATATAGCGTCATGTAATAAGATAATGCACTAACATCTTAGTAATTAAGAATCTGTTTTATAACTGAAAAATGAAAAATGATTTAAAAATGAGGTATAGTTACTAAAGTCATGATACACTGCAACATAATGGGCTTTATTCATTTATGAAATAAAAGAAGTTTACGCATAAAAGATCTTACTCAGCTCCATTACATCATGCACAATGCACTTAACAATGAAAAGAATAATAACATTGAAATGTGTAATCAAAATTGATCCTGAGGTAGAGTTTTCCCGAAGTTACGGTTCGCTTTATGATCGAACTTCGGTTGGCATAACACTGTATACGATCAACCAGAAACTTCCAAACTAGTTTACAAAGACGGCTATTACAATAGCACTTACAAGTTCGGTAAATAAAATACAAGTTTGTAAAATTCAGTTGCAGGAGTTTCTTAAATAGATAGGCACAAAATACGGACGCAGATAATGCAAGATAAGTTTGTAATTTGGATATATTGTACCGTATAAGCTTACAAGAAAAGGTACTGATAAGCAGAATCAACATTCGTTAATTCATTTCATTAAAAAATTTAATTTCAGTACTAAATTCAAATGATAGTTTATACGTTTTTATTATGTGACTTATAATACAATGGCATTTTATGTCCAATTGTATAAATGTAACATGCTGAAATTTGTATATAGTATTTCAACGTAAAGAGAGAGATGTATAATAAATATATGAATATATATATTTTATATAATATATTGTGAGATTATCACAGGAATCATAAGAATAGTTAATAAAGACAAATGCTTGTTACAATTTTTCCGAATTACGTTCCTAGCTCGAAACAAACGAATGTAGTGTTCATTATCAAACATAAATAAATGGGAACCTGAACGGGTACCACGACATGAAATAACAGTTACTCGGTAGAACAGAGTGCAGAAGTTTTGAGACTCGCAAATAAACCGATATCGAAGTATGAGTAAGGAATTTGCGCTGACTATGAACTGGCCGTTGGATATCACAAATATAGACAGAGGATTTTTTTAAAGATACCGACGACTGTCGTGAAACTCTAAGAAACTATCAACAGAAAAAGAACCAGTTACGTATTAAACATTATTTAAATTATCGTTACTATATTTTTTATGCGATCTGAATCATGTTAACAATTTAGCGAATTGTCCAACAAAACAAATGGTTACACCTATAACACATATAAAGATCAAAATTATAAACCATAACTAAACTATATATAAGTAATGTGATGCAAATTTTTTGTTAACGAATAATTTTTTATGTGAGAAAAATACGTAAAATAATAAGAATAAATAATTCCAATAAAGCCCGCTTCCACGTACCGGGCAGTGACGGAAGCTTGCCTTCTCCCCCCTTGAAGAAATGTACTAACGTCTAAATGTACTAATGTACTAACTAAATGTAGTTAACGTCGTGTTTCACTGACAGCCCTCCTGACAGTGAGAGAAACAATATGACAAGATGTCAATCATGATTCGGAAATAACATCTCCCCACCACCCTAATGAACCACCAACTCGCAAATCCGAGTCTTTAAAAATACTTGCGATCATGAATCGAGCACCTTTTTCGCCTTTATTATTTGCATTTCAGTTAGGAAAGTGGAAAAATTTACTTTGTATTTTAAATCATATATTGTTACCATATGAATACATATTTAATAATATACATATGTAATTTAATTTATATACATAGAAGTATACATTGAAAGACATGTACATTATTTTATTCCATTTATTAAATTTTGAAAGTGTGGAGGAAGAGGTACGCTGCGAGTAGAAGTGAATACTATTAAATATTTATGCCTCCCTATTCTTATTCTTCCGGCTGTCGTTAATGTTCGCAACGCAATCGTTTATTAACTCGTTGTTCAAGATATTGATTAACATTAATTGTATTTCTCTCACGCGATCTTTAATAAATTCATTAAACGCCTACTGGTTACATCTGGTCGAGGGCCATACACGTGTGTTGTGGTGCATGCTACGGGCTAGACCTCAACGCTTTATACACACGTACTCGCATCAGGTGAATGCCTACTGGCTACGCAACTGTTTGTAGAACACGCACACGCAGATATTGAGAGGAATACCTACGGGCTACACCTCAACCCTTATATACCTTCGAACTTAATTTAATTAAATGAATTTTTGAATCGATCCGAAGAGTAAGCCAACCAAACCAAATAAGCGTTTAATTACGATGCTAAAATGCAGGATTTTTTACACCCTCAGTGAATCCCTCGGTTGAAATTAAGCAGATCGTGACAGGGTGACGCGATGTCCAAACGGGGATTAGCAAGCGGAATTCGGAAGTCGCGACTAACCCTTTATACAAGGCACGGAAAAACTTATCGACTGAGCTTCGTCAGTACGCAGAACAAAAACTCCACGTCAGTGTCTTGCTTGTAGGAGGAGGGGAGGATGATGAACCCATGAAAACAAACATTGAACGCGAAATACAGCGGCCAGTCTTTCATATTAAGTATCAGGGAGTTTTATCCTGGCGCTGCGTCAGGTGTAGTTTGATGGGAAGGGCTCGCGATTCTTGCGAGTTTTGTCGCAAATTGCATTTTCCCCAAAGGGGAACGTTTAACATTACCGTCGTCGCAGAGGAGGATACACCCGGGTATGCTCCTGAAGTTACAAAGCTCGTCCTGTATTTCCATAATTCTCCTCAGCACCAAGCCGAAGAACCGGAACACGTCTCGCTCATCGACTTGGACTAAAAAAGAAACGTTTACCGTTTCCACAAAGTAAATATTTTCTTGTTTATTATTTGTATTCCGTGTATAAGTCTTTGCTTCGTAAGCAAATTTATAATAAGGCAATGATTTGGAACCGAATCTCTGTCCTTGTCCTGGTGTCTAAATTAGAGCGACAAACCCTGACCCAAGACGTGGCATAATTCATTATAGAGTGGTAACAAATAAATTTATTTTTTAAGATATATTACAAGTGCTTGTAGAAGAATTATTGTGTTTAAGTGTATATGTAGAATCTTAGAAGTAATGAAGAAATTTAAAACTAAAAACAAAAAAAGAATACACTATTTGTGTAACACAAAAAGAAAGATTAGCATATTACAACAAAAATATACAATCACTTTGTATTACTCGTTATTAAAAACCTGTGCACTAATACAGTAACAATAGCGTTTATTAACGTTTAAACACACTAACAAACCATTACATTCTTAATATTGAAAAAATTCTTACATGACTAGATCAGTTAATTATAAACTTACAATTGACTTTTGAGTATATACAGACAGTACAATATATTAGTTCATTGAATCTTAAATATATTATGTTTTTAAATCGTTCTACGTATACCACTCAAAGAAATTGTAAAATTAAATAATAAAGGAAACATGTAATTAAAAAGAAGTCAGTTAGGAATAAGCTGTGTACATACATGTACATACCCTTGTTTATGTACATGCACGCGACCGAAATCCAGGTG
>JABFPT010003482.1:0-14345 GCA_022817245.1 Nixonia krombeini
TCAGAAACAGTTCTAGAGAAATTTTACAACAACATTTATAAAATCGAATTTTTTCAAAGAGTTTCGAGATATTTTCCTTAATATCTCCACCCCTAATAGTTGAAAGTGTCGACATAGGGGGTGATTCTTGATGTGCGTAGTGAGATCTATCTGTTGGTGTGCAATACAAAAACGAAATCCGAAGTTGATTTTTCGCAAAAAATTGAAGGGGTACCCCTTTGGAAAAATACCGAAAAATCAACTTCGGCTTTCAGCTTTGAATTATACACCAATAGATAGATCTCGCAGTGGATATGTGGATATGTGGACCCCTCCCGCCATTAGGAATGGAGATATGGAGTAAAAACTAGAAAAATTGTGGGGATAAAACCAGATGCAATCGTACCGTAATCGTAATTAAAAACTGCATGATCGATATAGATCGACTTGCTTTGGTTCATTGGATAGGTCTCAATGGCCGGAATAAGATGGTTCTTCTATCACTTTGAAATTCCGAGATGGAGAAGAGTTACAGCATGGAAATTGTGGAACTCGGTAAATTACGCCCCGACCACATGACTTATCTCTTTCTTCTCGAATATCTCTGCTCCTAATAGTCAGGAGTGACAACATGATGGGTCATTCTTGATGTACGCGATGAGACCTATCTGTTGGTGTTTAAAACAAAACCGAACGCCGAAGTCGATTTTTCGAAAAAAGTTGAATGGGTACGATTGAAATGATAGAGTAAAGCCAAAACTAATAGTACTATAATCGTAATTGAAAGCTATATTTGTGATTTAGATCGACGTGCTTCGACAGGCTGGATTCGCCTCAATGTCCGGAACGGAATGGTGCCTAGTTCACTATGAAATTCCTTAATGAAGGAGAGTTATCGGGTGAAAACATTGGAATTCGATAGATCCCCCCCCCCCCCACTACCACCCATCAGTTTTCTTTTTTCCCTAATGTCCCCTTACTTTGAAAAATTCGCCAGAACTTTTTCTAAACCACATCAAGAACTTTAGATCCATTACAATTCTACTTGGAACTGTTTAAAAAAATTTTTTTTCTAAGACGAGGTACTGAGTTGTTTCTAAAATTACTCAAAAACTCTAAAAATATTGCAGAAATTCGTAGAACTCTAATTATTTTGTCGATTGTTATGAAAAGAGATTCTATTTTTAGAAGGGTAAAAGTTTTACCGTAATAATAATAAAAGTAATGTCGGCTTTTTAGTTTAAACATGTTTGTAGTTGAAACTGATTCTTCGAAATTGAACTATTTTCATAAGTCACAATGGGAGAATTAAAAAATTAAAAGAGAAATATAAATGTCGCGAAGGAGAATTTATGATGGTTTTACGATGCAAAGTTCGAAGCAAACACACACGAAGTAAATTGTAGTGCAAAATGAGCACACGAACTTGCGGTTTTGATAGCGTTGCGTTTTTCTCGATACGATCGCGTCGCATAATGGCTTAGAGTTGATCGTATTAATTATCGGTGCACGGTAGAACGATTACGAGGTTTCCGTAGCCCCGTAAATAGGACACTTGTCATTGCTTTGTGCAATGGTGGTCTTCCCCGGCCGCGGCAAACGTCAAATTCTCAGCCAGATCTCGAGATTACGCGCAAGCCGTCGAAACGGTGGCAACGCGTGTTGCTCGAGCGATTAGAGGGCAGATGTAAGCAACTGTCAATAGAACTTTCCAAGTCGTAAAACGCGATATGCCGAGTCGCTCAATAGCGCTCGATAAAGCGGTCAAACGACTCGAGATCGTAAGAAACGCATTACGCGAATTATGCTTACGTGCGCATGTGCAATTTCACCAATTACGTATTATTTCACTTATATAAATATACCATTAGACGCCGAAATAAGTGTTCCTTCCGAGCATCGTGTTCTTATTTACGGTTACACTTTCCCATTTATTACGGGCGTAATTAAAAAGATTTACATTCTTTCGACTGAGAACCGCCACGCTTATTTACATGAATTTATTTCATTTTTCCCTTTCACGTGAATAACGCGACCGACTTGAAAAAATAACGATGTCCCGGGAAAATTTTCGTGATTCATCCTGGGCTTTCTTGTCAACGGATTTCTCGGCTTTTCTATTCCCATATTCGTCGACGAAAATGCAGGTCGTCTTTACGAGCGCGGACAAAAGTATCCAGCTTGCCACGCCGCGCGTCAAACACACGGCTAACCAGCCTATGGACGACGCTCTCCGCGCTCGTCCGTGTGCTTTGTGCGCCCGTGCTTGTGTGTACACATACAACGCGCGCTCTCCGTCTCTATGGGAAAACGACATTAAAACGAAGGCGCGCGTTAATAGGGAGGACCGTTTGCAGGGAAGGGAACTTACGATTCCAGCGGACTTTCACCGTTGAGAGCGCGGAGAGCGAAGGCCCGAGCACCGCTGCGAGACACGGCCGACGAAGGCGCGAAAGCGTAATTTTTTTTTTTTCGAACGGGCTTTTCCAAATATTTCTGGTGATAAATTCGAGGGACCGACATTTTCTCATGACCGAGAATCTCGACGGAGAGAAAGAGGAAGATCGCCCGGCCGACGTTCTCATCGAATGTCGGACCCATTGGAAAAAAAAGGAGGGGGGAGAAGGACCGTTACAACGTTTTACAGAAGCGCGGTCATGGCAGTCGGTTGATCGCGAATACTTCCTTTCCTCAGAATCCGCGCGGGATTCGACGTAGGAAGCTTCGCACTGTGTTACACACTTTCCCACATGAACGAATTTCGTCCGGAATCGCTGCGAAATGTAATAATACGGGCACGAGCTCGCACGGACTGCCTGGGAAAAAAGGAAGGTGTGGGTCGCGGGGGGAAAACGGTATAGAAAGGAAGAGCGTGCGTGTGCGGATGCGTTAACGAAAGGCGCGCGTTACACGCGAGCTTCGAAGGCCGATGCGACCAACGAGGAAGGTGTAACGGCCGTTGCGCGCGCTTACATTCCATGTATGACCGCCGCGCTCTTACGCGATCGACGCACACGCACTCTCGAAGCCGACGCATCGGACGGACTTGAGTCGGAAAAAGTCGGTGATGTCACCGCCGTAACAATCTTCGGGAAATGTCGGCAACGAAATAGAGTGTAACGTATTGCCGAATGCGGCATTTTATAATTAGCCGTAATTAAGTCGCGCTCGTTACGCCGTTTGTTACGAGCCCTGCTGGCAAAACCGCGCTTATACCTTCGAACGAGCAACAAGTGCCGTTTGCCGGATTTTTCATTATGCTCACATTCATCTCGGAACGATCGGTACTGCCTTTCAATTGACGCGACGCAGTCGAGTATAATTCGCTTTTAAGGAGCTCGTTTCAGCGGCGTCGGAGGTGCGTTTTCAATGACCGGTCATCGTCAACGTGAGAACGAAACGCTTTCAGATCCTTGCACGCGCATGCGCCGATGCCTCAGCTTGGGCAGTAATTACATTATTACCATAATAAAAGAGGAAAGTGCTACTAAAAGGGTACATGCTTTTATAAGCAATTCGTTTCCAAGTTTCACTGTTTAGCACGTGCTCCGGAGAAATTGTTAAACGGCTAGGACTGAATAGTGTCAAAACGCGCATCTGCACAGGGAGCACGTAAAAGTCGAAATTGTCCGAAAATTAAGCGGGATAAATCTCCAATGGTCGCGGTAGGTTCGCGCACGAAACAACCGGACTGCTCTGCCATCTGTAAACAATGATTTTCGCGTCGAAAGAAACGCCTCGTGCATCCAAATTGAATTACACCGGTGATTAATATGATTCCACGGGAATCGTCGATCGGCGAGGCATCGCGCGGTTTCACGCTAATAAAGTAGCGTTCTCTACGGTATTTCTTTTAACGGGCAACGATGGCCGGCGAAAAGTTTCCGGGTACCAATTTTCCACAGTAATTTCATCGAAAAAGCATAAAACAAATTACGCGGAAGACAAAGGTTCTGGCTGCTCTCTCGGCACAACGTAACTCCGACGATTCGTACGTTTCGACGATGCTCCGTTTTATTGGGGGCGCCGTCGGGCCACCGGAAATTGTAACGCTTCCTCGACTCTTCGTCTTCGTATATGGTTTCCGTATCTGGAATTTTATATCGAGAAGGTGAATCGGGATCGGATAAAACTGCAGGCAGAAAGTGGAAAGAAGCGCCGAACGGAACGACGATCGTCCCTCGGCGTTGAATGGCTGCGGTTCGCCTGGCAACTTCCGGATTACGTTACCGCCACGTACGTGATTATGTTCATTAATGCGCGCACGCTCCTCCACCCCGCTTTTTCCTCCTCGTACTCGGGCCTGTCTATTTACTCGAGACGGCCAAAAAACCAAATTTACGATCCCACCGATCGCTTTTGTATACCACCGTGCGCTACGATTTGATTAATCGTTTCGTATCGCACTCGCTTGTCTCTTTTTTCATCCCCCCTATTTATACAAAGTATGACATAAACCGTCGGTCATCGCGGCATAGCTCAACGACTTCTCCTCGCGGGAAAGTCGCGGTCTGGACTCATTTGTTGCGAATTCGGAAACTTGTAATCCTCGCGCTCTTATCGTTGGTTTTTACGCGCAACGGTGTAACCGACGAAAAAGTTGACCGGTTTCCTTCAACAGCGTAGCCGTGAAATTTTATATCTTCGTCCCTCGGAAGCCGAGGTGATCCTTCGAAAGGTCGTTTCGCGTCGAAAACACGCGTCGCTTCGAAACGACAACCTTGACACGAATCGCGGGCTATCGAGCAAGACTGTTGTATAACAATTCCGCGGGGACAATATTAATCACAATAACGTCGACGTGCAGGCACAATGCACGCGCCACTTTGCGAAAACCACTCCCGAATGAATCGAGAGCCGTTGTCGGAAAATTGTTGCTACGAGATCGTCGGCAGCAAATTATTGATTTTATTGACTCGTTTTTTATTTTTGCTGAATAAGATGTTCCTTTATGAGAACGTTCGTCTGTACAAGTAACAAGTTCCGACGTTTAAAACGTTTCCAAGTATATCCTACTACTCTTTTATTCCAGAAGCGAAGAATAATTCTCTTCAAAGGATATCTAAACTTCGCTCGAATCACATCCGAGTGAACTTGACAAGCGAGAAAAGATATTTTAATTAAAAAAAATCTTTGTGGAAATTGACGCGTCTGAGATGAAAATGTGTAACGTTTATTTGCAAATGTCGGGTGAAAAGTGTAAATACACGCGCCTTAATTCGCGCACTTTCTCTGTTCCAGGTGACATCAAGACCTCATTTTTATCCGGAAGTAGTTTCAATGTAACCTGGCATTTAGCATATCCGCATAGAGTAAGTATAAAAAGCATTTTATTATATCAATCAGCGCTACTTAGCGGCGCATTTCACAAAAATTGCAATTTTCTTAAACCCAGCGTGTTCCTTCCGGCTAAAAGTAAAATGCGAATTTAGAACCAGTTGCAATTATCAGTAGCAGCAAAGTAACTTTTGCATAAAAACACATTGTGCGTTTATTTACTCGGCAAATAGATAAATATCGGTTACGAGTCGCGGCAACACTTCAGAATCCGATAAAACGCTTGATTATTAAAACGATGGACTTTCTAAATTCTTTCACGACGCATACTTTTATACCCAAGCTTGGACGTGTAACTATTTTTAGTATTATACGGCACACACGGTAACATCGTCACTAATGAAAGAAACTGCCCGGGAGTAAAACGCTGGCGAGTCCGGGTAGACTCAAAACCGCCGTCGTCCGATTTGGAAATCCGTTAGACGCCGACATAATTTCGTCACCTTAATGCTCCTCGTCATTATTTTATCACGGCCGTTAGAGCTACGCCGAGGGAATCCGCATGCTGTACGAATGAGCCAGAAAAACGGCAATTACATACTTACGTTGCGACATGTCTCGGCGCGTGTAATAATTAATACTAATCGCGCAATAATTTACAACCGGGCTACTGCGTAAGATAAGCGCTGCGCTAAGAATGCAACGAATTACTCGAAATTCCCATCCGAAGTAATTATCGTGAATAATTTAATACGTGTAATTAGTTCTCAAGTGCGAACGTTTTGAAAGCGAGGATAATGCACTCGCGTGACAAAGTGACGAATTGATAAAAAGCGTTAATGTTCGAGCGCTGTCGCGTAAATTAATAAACATCGTCTTCGGAAGCTGTTATGTCATTACCCGATAGAATTTACATGTTTGGCAAATGCGACTGTACAAGGTGTGGTGTAAAGACAAGGTGTAAATTTTATGCATTCGTGCCGTAGGCGTTGTTGAGAGAAAAAAAAAATGGCGACACGGTCGTTACACAGAGTATACGTGTTGGAAATTTAACAACTCTGTTTTTCACGTATCGAGTATGTCGGCGGACGATGATGATTCGCGGCGTGTATTATTATACGGTTCCGTTTAACAACGGCTTCTCTAGGACGCGCTTCGATGGCAGTTGAGAGTCAAGTAGGCGTTGTTGCGTACACCATACTGTAGTTTGCTACTTGCGGCACAAAATGTCCTACGACTACTGGTCACCAGGGACGTATCAATTTTCCCGGCAGGAATGTAAAGAACTTTTCGCGTAAAACATGCATAACGCGACTCTCCGCGTTGACGGACCTGAAATAATTGATTTAATACACGGCGGGCAGAGCCAGTAAAAAATGTACATCTAAATGGCCGACGTTACATAATTAACGCCGCGCCATTTTGATGGAAAGCGGAAAGGCTTGGAATCCTCTTAATGAACTTTGTGTATTTTTTATGTCGATTCTTACCAATGCACACGAATCAACATAAAAATTGTACGACTATTAAGTAAATTTGATCAATAACTTTTGCCATCAGTTTCGAACTTATAAGTGAACTTGTGGTTGCGCAAAAACAGTAAATCAAATTTTCGAATAATTACGTAAAACGAGCACTGCATTAATTTAAACTCACTCTGCTTCAAATTTCACATCTATAATTTTTTATTTCATTGGAAATGTAATGCTTTCGTTAAAATGTAATAACGGCTTTGGCAAAGCAGATTACCAGAAAATTTGAAAAAAATAAGATATTTCTGAAAAAAACCTGATAAGTTGGTCAAATATTTATCGATTAGTTATACCAGAATAAGTGACAATTTGTATTTTAAATGAAATTACACTTTCACCTGTTTTTAAGCGCCTGGACCACCCGGAAAAGACAGTAACTGTAGCAGAATTATATTTCTCGAATATAGATTACGTTTTTATGTCATTTTACGTACTGTCATTATTTTTTCACCTGTTACCGTTCACTCCATCACTGTCTCGCGTTGCCGCCATTCGTTCTCTAACACCGACTACTCAAAATATGTAACGCAATTTTAATGTAACGTTAATTTTTTTTCTCCTTCCTTTTTTCTAAACTATCACGATTCCGTCAAAATTCCAGTGCATCGAACAGTACTTTTCAAATTATATATTTTACGAGCCGTCAATGCCGCAGGAGGTCCGCGCTTAACATACTGCCCATGTTTAGCACACTTCCTCCACACGCACACACACACACACGCACTCGAAACTAGTCACCAAATTCATTCTCATGCGCAACGCACGGGCGAAGTCAAAGTCAAGTATAATTATACAACCGAAAGATATCTCCGGTGATTTATTCAGACAGTTTTATTGTTCTCGTCGTTCATGCCGCGGAAACAATAGTTATAAAAAAACGACTATTCGTGTTCGGTTTTCCACCCACTTCTTCTTACTTTTTCTACCCCCGCGATAAACTTCCGATTGAGCGATTTTGGGTCAGGTTACGTATGCAAGGACAAATGTCTCCGAGGTCCTTATTATCCCGATACAGTCCTGCGAATATCCACGAGCAACCTACACGCGTTCAGCCCCCCGCGGGTCGCTTTGAATAATTCAATAGTAAAGAAGACATCGGTATTTAGCGAACGTACATGGCAGGTATGCGGTACAACCGTACATTGGCACCTACGCGAAAGGTGCCAATGACTTTCGAAATCATCTTTGACGCAGGTTAGCCGAAGTCCTTCGCGGCCTACGACTCGCGAAATGAGGACTGTTACATTTATAACGTTGCATCACCGCGATAGGACTTCGCCGCGATCGTGAAAACACTCAAACGCGATATTTCCGGCAAAAGTAGTCAGGTCTTATACGAGAAACCGCTACATGTGTTTTCCATCGAGCGGCCATTTTCCTCCCTCACACGTTGATATTCGATGAATCCAGTCGCGTCGTAGAGTGTCCATTAGAAACCGTACCACGCGCGGCTCATTATTCCGAGATTCGGTGGAACCTCTCGCGCTGGAATCCGAAATCGGGGACTTGTTTACAGGCGCGATGCCACTTCTCGTTCCATCTTCCGTTAGTATTCGATACAAACCCGTTGATGACTGATTTCTTGCTTCGGTCGCGACCTCGCAGCGATTGTGCAATAGGTACACAGTCTGCACTCGCCGTTAAAATCATCCGGGATACATATAGGTTATGACCCTGGTTAGAGATTCTATGAGAATGACGACACATCCATTTCGAACACTATCCCCGATATCTCTTGGTCTCTTTGTCACGTCTGCCAATCCTCTCATATGATTCGCCATTTTTTATCCCCACTTATCTGGCTTACGTTGGCTCAAAAAACAGATTCTTCACGCGAACCAAATTTGAACCGCATAAAACGATGGTACCCCGCATAAATCGTAATAAACTATGTAGTACATCAAGATTTTAACGCGAAAAGTATGTGCAGCATAATATTTACGGGGAACAGCGTAAACCTCGCGTATTTGTACCGCCTTAGTCGCGGCGAGTGGATGCAATTACCGGGCATGTTGCAAATCGGTCAATTCTTAGTCTCTCGATACACAAATAAGAATAGCGTAAATAGCAACGATTAAATTAAGGATTCGACCGAAGCGGGATATCTGGTTCGCGGCAGTGATCGTCGTTGTGGGACAGTTTTGCGCAACGACCGACCATTTTTCTTCATCCGCGACGAAGATTGCGAAAACCGGCGTTTTTTTTTTCTTTTCCTCCGAGACGACCCCGATTTCGACCTCGATCCACCGCCATCGGGCATCGCGAGGTACGGTTGATGAAATCGAGCAGCGCGTAATATAAATTGCTAAGTGCTATATTAAATCAAACGTATCTTAATTAATTCGATTCTTCGTAATACCGCTGATTTAATGATCGTGCCGCGGGTACGCGAGCCACGACTAATTTGTATGCCTGCATTTATCGGAAATATTCCAATTGGCCGGCACTTGATAGTGTCTTAAACATTCCGTGTCTATCACGCGGCGAGGACCGGACCGTTATGACACGGAATCTCCCAACAACTCCCTACGAGTTTTACGCTGGAACCCGTCTCCCTTTAATGTTAATTACATTCATTGAGCGGAGAAATTATGAAAAAATATATGTATGTATACGAAAGGAATTTTTATATAACCGATCGTTATCTGCAATAACTCATATCGTTCCACTTATAAATAACTTGTAAATCGGCTCGAAAAACTGACGAGTCCGTATTAATTAGTCTTCCAGCCTCGATTGACTCTACGTTATTTCGTGATTTGGTGAAATTCTGCACAGCGATCTAAGCAAATGCCGAGCCCAGATTTACATTCACGATTAGTTTAATAATCCGAGTATGCTGATTTGCATGTGACTGTAACGTGAATGGCGTATGTGATAAATGACAGTGTATGGCGTAAAAACGCTTCTGGTGCTTAGTCACCTTGTTGAAATGAAAGAATTCCTCGATATATTTTTACAACGCTCGATGATTTTATTGACGGAATTTCTTTTTTTCTTTCAGGGAGGATTTAGATTAGAAATTTTAGATGCTATCGACAGGCCTCTAGTCGATCTTACACCTGTTACCAGTCAGAGTAAATTTGTTAAGGACGACGCGACGTAAGTACATACACATTTTTAGCATTTAATTAAATTAGAAACATGAACCTGACACGGTCACAATACGTAATGTGCCATGTCATTACGTTCTGTGTCGACGCAGAGATTAAAAAATGACATATTTCTATTTTGTATTTTGAAAATAATCCCATGAATATAGCCGAGTCATCTAACGGATTACTTTTTACTCTCGTTAATTTTACTAGAATCTGTTGCCGAAGGTCAGCCAGTACACAGTTATTCGTACGTGTGTAGCAAAGACGTTAAATTTTACGAGCTACTTTTTTTTAAATATTTCTTTTTTTGTAGTAATTATTTACATATTTTCTGAACGTTACTGATTTATTTACGTATCGACATACTGGACCGTTATTCGAATATTATTTTCACATACCGTACTTTGCAGTGCGCAATCATATCCAATTGAGCTGCCGCAAAACTTCACATGCATAGACTGCACAATTAGGCTACTTCGTGAAGCGGAAGAATGGGGGTCTTCGTACAGGTTTTGGTCCTGTGCTGATATCGACGTAAGTTTGTTTTTCACACTTATTGCGCAATTTATTCCAAACTACAGTTTTGCGCTTTTTGCGTTTTGCGCGAGAATACAATGTGATCATTTTTACCTAGAAATATTTAATTGCAATATAGTTTTATTTATTATTCAACTTAGTTCTGTTTCCATGAGATGAAGAATCAGATTTTAAAAAGAACAGTTTCAAGGAATTAATATTTTACGCACGTACGTGCGTCAATAATCAATCCAAGTAAATAGTACATGCTGTACGTCAATTTAAGTGCAGGGCTATTTTATATACAGTCTAAAGCCTCTTTTAAGTTCGTTGTGCTATACTCTGTGTTTTCTAGAGAACAAATACTGTAACTATTGACAAAACTAGTGAATATGTGCATTAAACGAAACGTACTAACCTACAGAAAGTACTGAAATAAAGCATTGTTACATTTGTTAACGATGATGGAATTTTCGCAAAAACGTTAAAGTTGCATATGGTTTTGTGAAAACTTAATGAAGCGGAACAAAATATTTCTTCACAGTGTACAAAACAAATTTACAAATTTATTAAAAGATTTTCTTCTTCAATGTGGAATAAACAAAATGTTTTTTATTGAATACAATTGAGTGATTAATTGTATTTAAAAAATAATCCACTATTCAAATAAGTTAATGAACATTCCATTTTTTAATTATGCCTGAACATAAAACAGAATTCACGTTCAATTGAGTACGTTTTTTTAGATTCTGGACCGAAAAGCGTACAAAGAAGACTGCAGCGGTCACGGTAGATATCTTTTAGGTAGATGTAGATGTGACAGACTTTACCATGGCCCCAGGTGTCAGTACAAGGAAGAATGCTTGGACGACTCTGATTGTGGTACTCAAGGAACCTGCATTGATAACGGCGGAACTACTGCGCCGACAAAGCAGTGCTATTGCAATATTGGCTGGTTTGGACCTGGTTGCAATAAAAGTAAATATACACTACTACACGCCCTTCTAAGCATATTCTCTGCATGACTACCGTTACTCTTGTTGAAAACAGTATCGAGTATATGTTGTAACCACTGTAATTACCGTGCGATGACGGCAATATGGCAGTGCAGTAATTCATTCAGTACCTCCATTCACGTTATTCTTGCAATTACAACTTTTCAGGATCTCCCGTGAAAAACACCGACATCGATTTGCAGTCCTACAATATGAAAAGATTCTCCGACGATTTTACGTTCTATTGGAGAATACTGAAGAGCAGCAACGAAATTGAAGGCGTGGCGGTGGTGAATGGAACGTCTTGGGTCGGTGTCGGATGGAGACCGAGTAGTGTGACACCAGCCTGCAGAGCTTTGCCGGAAATCAAAGATCGCGGGACAGGAAACGAGCATCGATTTGAACCTCTTCCAAAACCAGAGCCAGAGTCCGAATCGAAAGCAGAGCCTGAGCCCGAATCAAAATCCAAACCTGAACCAAAGTCGGAACCCGAGCCAAAATCGGAACCTGAACCAAAATCTGAGCCGGAGCCAAAATCCGAGCCTGAACCGGAACCAGAGACTGCTTCGTCAAGATCTGGGGGAGCCAAAAGACGGTCTGCCGCTAAAGTCGATGCCACCGTTACTCTGCGACCGGAAACGGATGTAACTGTTCAAACTCGGTCGAGCGTTACTTATCGCGTCAGCACGAAGCAAGGTATGAATGACAGTACTATGATATCATGATTGACACATTCACATGCCATTGCCATTGAAACTGATCTAATTTATTCACACTGACGTTAGGATGAAAAAGCTGTTGAAATCCTTACTTCAGATTCTCACGGTTTACGTGAAAATATGATCGTAAGAAATAATTCCGAAGATACATGTTTTATTTTCAGATAGAAAGTTTTTCGTTAGGTTGCAATTTTGTCACAATTCGAACTCATTATTTACCATGTGTATCCTATAAATCGATAACAATAAAATATTGTTGCAGGGCGGAAAAAGAGATCACCAGAAACAGTCCCCGAACCAACAGGTAACGTAGCGTTTGCAGTTGCATATTTAGAATAGACTGAAATTTATCATTTTTCAATTTTATCGCGTATCTCGCCTTGTTATTTATTTCTGAAATTCACTTCCACCTCGAACAAGCGTACCATTTCGCGTTACCTCAAGAGGCTCGTATCATTGTGCTCTTCCTCCCTGTGTCTTTTTTTTTTATATTTCCCATGTTGGTACTGTTTTATATATCCCGAGAATACGCCGATACAGAGACGAACAATTTTTACTTAAAATTTCACTGAGGCAATTAATTTGATTAAAAATTCTAAATAGCGAAATTTATAATACACTGCATATCACATATTTATTACACTCGCTAGTAATTTCAACTTGCGATAATAACACGTAACATGCAAAGTAAAAATGACTATTCAATTTGCATTACAAATTATTTAATAAGATAGCACATGCATAATACATTGATATCACGTATTATTTATGGCAACTTTGGAGCACATTGTTAAGTAGTATGCATTTAAAACAATGGTTGCGTAATATTTATTTACATTATTGAACGTTACATTATTACCCCAACAAACTATATGTCGAGAAGAAAGTTACGTTCATCAAATATACAGACTCTTTTGTGCAAGTGTAGCTGGATCATGGCACGTACGCTGAATTCATTCAAAAGTTTTCATCGGCATAAATCAAACTTTTGTTTGCTTCAACAAGCTGCGTTGAATAATCTGTTATAACTTTTGAATATTCCGAAGACAAATTTTACTCTCGAATACAAAAAATTAGCTTCTAGTCCATTCATCACGTGAAAGGAATAGTTAATGCTTTACACGAGAATAACTTTTGTTTCCTTCAATCAGCCATGTTTGTGCATTGAGGAGCGCATGAAAAAACATCCGCGTGAATGCGAGGAAAGTAAAAATCAGAAAAAAATGCTGTTTCCCGGAATAATTTTGAACAACAATTTGAAAGTTAATTCTATTCTTCACGACAAATAACATAATTCCCTCAGAAAATGAAGTTCCAATGATTGTGTAGAAAGAAATTGTTTGGAAACCAGTGAGTGTTCCACATATATTTTATATTTTGCTAACGAGCGTACGCAAAAACCAAACGCATGTAATGTATAAAAAGCATACAGCGGAAAGATGAGAAGTTACCAATAATTGCTTCAGCATAACTGTATCAGTAAGAACACCGTATTTTTTAGAACAATGAGAAATAATTCTAATTATAGCACGGTATAAACACCACAGAAAATATGATTTTCTAGGTGTTAATTATTGCACTTTAATTTATTAATATAACAGTATCTCAATATGTTCAGAAACGTAACGGAAATAAGTGATTTGGATGTTTAATAATTACATTGTGAAGGATGCGTTTGTAGACTTTTTGACTTTACAGCAGTTAAATTATTTGTATTGCTATAAATTTTCTGGATGTAGAAAATTTCTACATTTAACATTCATTTTTCTGAGCATATTGAAATGGCAGAGGGTTGTTCCTTGCACAAGCGCAACGCTCCGTAGTAATCGATCAAGTAGGGTATTAGAATTACTGACTGACTAGTTTTATAGTAACGAATTCCTGAGGTGATGGTATAAACGGTCGCACATCGTTGCTTTGTTGCACAGGGGAATCAGTCGGCGAGCCTCACGTCGAACCTGAACCAAAATTAGAACCGGAACCGAAATCTAAACCAGAACCCAAATCCGAGCCTGAACCGAAATCCGAACCTGAACCGAAATCCGAACCTGAACCAAAATCCGAACCTGAACCAAAATCCGAACCCGAACCAAAATCCGAAACTGAACCAAAATACGAACAAAAACGAAAACCAAAAAATGACACGACACCAAAACCAGAAAAAAAAACAGAAACAGAAAAAAAATACGAAACTGCAAAAAACTACGAAACATAAGTAAAAAACGAAGC